>KZ505812.1:241318-277702 GCA_002844005.1 Limosa lapponica baueri
AAAAAAAAAAATCTCTGTTGTGAGCTTAACTGCCTCTTTATTTTACTTATTTTATCCATCTTTACAGCTGATTGCCTGAATCTAAACTAAGTAATAAGTGATAATACCACAACATGTCATGATCCAATGCAAGTCATCTCAACCCCAAAATAAATTGCTTGTCCTGAGAAAGGGACATGGCATAAGCTAAAGTGTAATGTATACAATACTATTTTAAGATGTGGTGTTTTGCACAGGGCAGCAGAAGAAATTCCATAAAAGACGTTACAGGTACAATCGTACAGTAGGGATCAGTACTGAGGTGGTGTACGCATTTTAGCAGATCAGGTGCAGTTTGTAATCTATGCAGCATCTGCCTACATTCTACCCCAACACCAGAGAGAAAACAAGTAAACATTGTTTTTGGGTGAGAAATGTGACAATAGTATATACACATAAACATCTCCTCAGATGCAGAGAGCGTTTAATTGTGAGCTTGTCATTATAAACTCTTTACATGTTACAACAGATTATTCCTTCCCGGTACGCGTTTTTTCTTAAGTTCTCATCACGGCAAGGGAAAATTTACCTTTTGCTGCATATCATTGAGATATGAATTCTATTCAGCATCACACTTACATTTTTAAACGACTGTGATGCTATAATAAGGCACTAACACAGCAGCATGCTCTGCATACCAATGGCTACATTTCTTATGCAGGCTCACTTCTGCCCAGTGGAACCGAGACTTTTTCAGAAAAAGCAAGGCAAATTATTACATTTGCTATTGGGTCATGTAACAGAACTTCACAGAAATGAATAAGGAAAACAAAGCTCTTTTCCGCAGCCTTTACAAAACTATCAGCATGCTACCTGAATTGTATTTCAGGCACTGCTGACTTACAGGTCACTGCAGCTTGCCAGAAGAGGATACAGGATGGAGGACAGAGTATCTTTTTTCTGATGGATTCCTTAGCTGAATGTGCCTTTCTCATCTTGTATTTAAATAGAGGAGAATATTCTTAGGTCAAGAAAGGAATAAACCCTTGTTTTCACTCAGTTCAATGCTGACAAAGTTGGAATAGCGGACTGTCTGCTTTGCTTCACTCGTCCTAATAACTTGCCTGTACAACACCATACCTTTCTATTCATTTTAGACAACTTTAAAAACTAACATGAGGCAAACACAATGTGTTTATGAATAACTTAATCTGTCAAGATGGAACTCAAACTCAGTTCCCCAAGGTCAGGGCTCATAAAACCAGTTAGGCTCAGTTGTCAAGTAGTGCCACTGAGTCAATGCAACTAGTCAGGCACCTGAGACAAAGCCCACTCTTCTGTGCCCTGCTGGATGCCTCACACATGCCAGCACAGGGCCTAGGAGGGATGTCTCCTTTTTGTAGACATCTGGCTAACAGAAAACAAATCCAGCCTTTCTTTTCCCAGTTAAAGACAAATGCTACCTGTCAAAGGAACAAGGAAGTTACTGGGAATGGAGAGGTCTTATTTGCCTGAGTATGGTGTGGAGGCCATCATCTCTCCTACCTTCAAATCCCTTCTTCAGATTCAAGGTCTAGATGCTGGTAAATGCAGAGGACAGCATAACCTTTCTGCTTTAAAAGACAACTTGGTTTCACACCTGCAAAATGGAATATTAATATGCAAGATGCTTCTTGCAATGGCATCCCTTTATGATCAATAACTGGTACTTCTAAATGTGTCTATGAGAAAAAATAATGAGCCTCGAGACTGTTGTAAGATATATTTTCCCAGTAAGGTAGCCATTTATGTCTGAAAAAGCCTTTGCATTAAATGTGGCAAAACGAACTTTTAAGTTCAACAAAACTCCAATTTTTTCAATGGCAGTCTCATTTATGGCAATAGCAGCCCAGTGCTACATTTGCAGGGTTGGAGGTTAAATGTAACTGACTCATTTCAGCTCAGATACAAGAATGTTGTTTACAAGCAGAAACAACAAGCCATCCTAATGAGACTCTAGGGTGTAAATTAGAGATAAGAAGAAAAATCTCCCAATTAAAATTTTCCTAAAGGTTGAGGGCTTAAAGCCATTACACAATGTGGTCAGATCTGGATGCAAAAACAAAACAAAACCCCCAAACCCTCTTAGTTATGATGAGGCTAAGACAGAGCAACAGAGGGAGTACATTCAAAGTCAGACAGACTATAGGCAATCTGTTCTAATAATAGGTATTTGTCTAGACTTAAGGCCAAGTTCTGAGAAATTACTATTGTTGAAGAGAGTGAGAACTCTGCTGAGGAAAAAGACAAAAAGTGAGCAAGGTACTTCAACATTTGGTCCTAATATATTAAACACTGCACACAGAGTAAAAACACACAAAAAGACCTCAAATGAATGCCCTTTCAAGGAAAAATTAGCTATTTCTGATTGATACCTTTAGCATGTGCCAAGTGGTGCAGATTTGGGTCTTGCTTGTTCATGTACTAATTTCTGCTTGAAAACATGAAACATTTATGCAATGAGTCAAGAAAAAACCTCAGTCTATCTAATTAAAGATTACGGTTTTAATCTTAGAAAATTCTGAGAGTCATCTACAGAGTCTGGTTCTGGATTTCTTGCCTGACTCATTGCTAGGAGTACAAGTGCAGGACCCAGTCCTGCGAGGACCGGATGCCCACCAAAATGATGTTTAGCTAGGGCCATACTGGACTGACTTCTCATATAGAATAACTGTTTGTCAGTAGCACATAATGAAAAACGTGGAATGAGTTTCTGTATTTTATATATTTCCTATTCGGAACACGCAATAGATAGAGTGCCTAAGGGAGAACTGAACAAACGCAAAACTTCTCAATTTCTGGAGGACCTCCTCAATTTTCAGGCTTTTGTACAGCTCAAGTCTTTTGGGGAGCAGTAGTTAACAGCTAAGCCTTGCTAACTTGCAGGAATAGGATATACAGCTGTACAGAAGTTCAGATATACCACAGGAATCTGAGTCTACTCTGACTCCATCTGCAGGCAACTAAGATGAAGCTGATGAAAATGTCTAGGCGCCTTAATGCTAGCCCACCTATTCTTTTGCTCACCTAAAAGGTATCATGCATTTCACTTTAAAATTCCCCTCAGTTCATATATCTTCCACATCTTCCTCATCAATTTCATCTAGCACCTAAGTCAAGAAGAAGTGGTAAGACTTTCAGGTTCTTTGAACTGCACTAGAACATATGCTCCAATTTCTAGAAAAACCTTCTGAGAAGTGCAGGAATTATCAGATTTTTTTCATTAAATCGATTACCGTGGGAGAATAATGCCTTCATTGGCTTCTGTGGCTATGTCTACATGGACAGCTTAACTTGCTGTCAAACTCTCAGATGTAGCTTAACATGCCTAAAGTCCTCTAGCTCCCTGAAAACTGAGCAGCCTGCTTTGAGCTCTGTCCCTTCAGAAATATAAGACCAGTACTCTGGACCAAAATGCTGGCATTTCCCCTCATGCCAACTGGACATGAAAATAATCAGGAGTCAATTCCTAACAGAAGCATCTTCTATTCTTGTTGTACTCACGCGAACATCAGTAGCGTAAGCCAAAGTTGTATTAATAACTATCCTACTATCATCCCATCCCTTACCAAGCATTTACAACTTCCTAAAGTGAGTCAAGTTTTGAACTTCTTCAAACTTCCCGGTTTTCCTATTATTTGCTGCTTCCTCTCAGTCTGCCTATCCTTCACTTTACATATATGCAAACAACTGTTTTTCAACATATGCTTCTTTAAAGCAAAAAATAAAAATTCATAGGTTATCTCCTCATAAAACTCTGCTTTCCCAGTTGACAAATAACTCATCGTTCATTCTTATTAAACTTGCATCTAAATTTATAAAAGGTGACCAGGGAAACTGGATGCTTGCTGCCATCATAAATCTGCTTGAGTCCTGCTGGAGACATGGCATGCTCTCTCGACATTTTTATGCTCCTAATGATTGCCATGAGTGCAATAAAAAAAAAAAAAAAGCTTTAAGAAATAGGAAAGAAGAATGCATTTTATGTTAATTTTGTCAAAAAAAATCCACAGTACTTATCATCTTATGCTATTTTCTGGAAAGATGAGGGAGAGAAATAGCCTGGAAATCTCTTTTATGATTATTAATGAGATGATGTTGCTTGGTTTGGCTCCCTGTAAGTTCCTGGCAAAATTCTTATTCCCTTGATGCTTTTTATTCCACTCCCCCTTCTTCCCTTTCTGTCAGTCAGCATCTTTGTTTACTTTTATTTGTATCAAAACAAAGATCCTCAGTGTCTACTGAAAGATTTCTACTGATTTCAGTGTGCCTTGGAGAAAGTCATAAACTTTGCCAACAGTTTGTCTGCTGCCTCCCTTCATAACTTTATGCTTTCCAGCATGACTGAGATTGCACTGCAATGCAGGGATGCATTTCATTATGCTTTCTCTCCTTCAGTAGTTTTGGAGAAGACTAAATGATGAACAAAATCTGGGCAATCCCTTCCCTGAGCTCCACCCGCAGACACTTGGCACCACGATGTATCAGTCAAAACATGGTACTGTATCTCACAAAAGCAGTCACATCCATATATCGTTTTTCTGAAAGCTAGGATTTTCTTTATGCAGTAAAACATACCCAGGCTTGCAATATTTCAGAGGTCCAACTGCAGAGCACAAAGGGGTAACCGAACTACAAGGTGGCTGGGATATCGGGAGTCCCAGCTGTCCCTGCAAGCCTTCCCAGGATAAATACAGCATCACTGAAGACTGCAGTGTTCTGGCATCTATCTTTTTTACTGGTTATTGAGTTAGGTAAGCTAAAAGTATCTCGGGTATGGGGGCAACTACATTGTTTCCCTATTGACTCCCCTTCCCCTTATATACTTTAAGACCCAGTTAGGGTTTCCCTGGCTAAAAATCATTAGTTTTCTCTGAGGTTCACTGAATGGCTTTGCTTAAACGGTTATTAAGTATAAGCACATCTTCAGAAAAGAAAATATAGGTGGGATTTTTTTTCATCAGAAGATATCTAAGACTAGCAGCTCTTTCAAAAAAAAAATTAAAACATTGGAAAAGGAAATGTAGCAATTATAATTGATACATAAACAAGAATAACCCTTCAAAACAGGAATCCTTTATTACAATTCAGAATTGATATTGGGCAAAGCTTGTTTTTACTGTGCCAGGGTCTTCAATGTCAGAAAATTTGAATAATTTAGTACAACAGTAATGTTATATAAAATTGATTCACATTGTGACTTAGCTGGTCTGTAAAAATGCATGCAAACATTAGAAGCATGTGACCTAGTCACATCCCACTAACACAAAGCTGTAGTTATTAAAAAAAATCTGACATGAGTCACATTATAGATAACATACAGGTTCTTTTTTATTTTGCTATTCTTCTCAAATCTGAAATATATATATTTTAAATTATAATTTTATGTCTCGACCAAATTGTCCGGATTCCATTATGTTTGGCAATGAATTAATATGAAAGCAGAAAGGTTAATATTTTCCAAATTTGCACTATAAACAGCACTAGACTTTAGACTGAAAAAGGCCATTTAAGTAATTTTTAAATACTGTATTAGTAATTTATTAAGTTTTTAAAAAAGTTAATGTTTAAAAATATACAACTTTCTTGTAATAGTAGCATTGTACTCTATTACGGCTGCCAATAAAGCTTCAAATAATGGAAAAACACCCCATAGGAAAATAAATGACTGTAAGATTAAAGACCATGAGCTTCTCCCATCTGCCTTCTTATTTTTAATTATAATTTATATGTTATCTCTAAAACATACCCATACCTATGTGTTTAAAAGATTCAGGTTAAGCTTTTTGAAGCTATCCAGAATATTTTGATTCTGCAAACATACATGTTATTCTGCTGTAATATACATAGGAATACATGTGCATAAAAAGCTGTTGACACACAAAAATGGTGAAGGTGGAACAAAAGCGTACATCAGTGCTAAAAATGACAAATCACTGCTGACTGCTGTTATTTCAATAAACAGAAAATTATAAAGGCAGTAGAAAGCTGAGACAAGTAGAAAAAGGCAAGTATGAAAATAAATTCTTATCTCTTATGTGCTAGAACAAATTTAGCATCTTTAAGAGGTCACTTGAAGGCAAATTTAGACCCTAGTAGGGCAGTTACAAACTCAGCAGCAAGATATAGCAGAAGAACCACTTCAAACACTTTTTAGTGTTTAAAGAACCTTTAATAATAATAATAATAATTAAAAGAAACCTTTAATATTGGAAGAAAACAGATGAAGAAATATGGGGAAGGGAATAATTCCCTCCAGTATCTTTGGCTTACGGAGACTTACTTTCATGTCTAGCATGTGGCCTCCATACAAATCCAGGGGATTTTAAATCAAGCTCTGGGGACTGAGAGTCAACCCCAACCCTACTTGGATGAAAGTAAATGGTTCTGCTGAATGAATTGGAGGAATATCAGTCTATTGCAAATGGGTGGAAATTGCCTGCAAGAAGATGGGCTGCGCTTGATATTGTCAATTTGTTTATACCATAGCTTCCAAATACAAAACATCTAAAGCTTGCACTCAGCTGACAGAAAGGTATGCTTCACAGAAGTGGCCTCAGAATGCAAATAAATTGGATACCACTTAGAGACTTGAAAGCCATTGAAAAGCAGTGAGATGAAAGGCAAACGCCACTGAAAGTGACAGCAATATTTTCTTCCAGAGCACAGAAAATGTAAAAGAAGAGAGAACTCTTTAATAGCATAAAGAGAAAAGATGCTGTGTGTCAGTAGTTGAGTACCATACATCTTCATGGGATTCAAGTAAATACTTCAAAATGGGGCATATTAAACAGCACTGCAGTTGAAAAACCTCTCTATTGTTTTCTTGATATAATGTACAATATACAAACGTAAGAGAGGAACCAACTATGGATTGTAGTGTAGGCAGCTTTGTCTTCACCTGTGATTATCATTTTGCCATAAAGTACCAAGAGATTAATATTTGAGTTGAAACTACATTGTAAAATATTTCATTTTGCATAACTGTACTTTGTCTAATGTTTCCAAATGTCTCTTTTAATGAAACATTATTCCATGATACATTGCTATATTAAAATGTCTCATGACATTAGCTTTACGTCAAAGTTTAGAGTGTTGCCATTTCCCACATAACACTCAGTCTGCTGAACGTTTTTACATAAATGCACACTTTTTAACGAATCATTTTTCAAAATATTATGGCATATTACATCTCAAAATAAAAGCTTAGACACTTGCTTTTCAGACAGATGAGTTTCCAATTGCTAGCAGAAATAATATGGCTGCTAAAACAGAATGAATCAAATTTAGATGATTTTGGGGAGATTATTGAATTGCTTTTTACAAAACACATGAAAGCAGGTGACAGTCTCATATGCCTTTGAAATAATTTTAAATGTTTTTTTCAATACACTTTTATGTGCTTCATCTGCTGCATCAGGACGGCTAATAACAGACTGTCCTTTCTCACTGCAGTGCAATGAGATGAGCACAGGGGAGAATTATGTTCTTAACTATGTAAGAAGTCAAACAATGTAGTGGTTGGGAGCAGTGAGAAAACAAAGTATGTGGATCAAAAAATATATCAGGAATTTTGTTGCAGATTAACCCAGCCTGCTGATTGTTCTGTGTGTGTAGATCTGTACATGTGAACAGGGCTGAAATTGAAAGCATAATGATATAAGAAAGTGCCTGGTTACACAAAAAGTGTGTTTAGGATGATGACAGATAATTGCTGGAATGTATATATACTGGAAAGCATAAAACAAAAAAATGACTATTTCATTATTAGTTTTCACCTTACAGAGAACACAGATTTCAAGCAGTACTTGAACAAAAAGAAGTTCAGAAAACAAGTGTTCCAACTCTTATAGTATAAACCACAAGTCACTTGCCATCAGACTATAGTAATAAAAAATTTGATACAAAGCACAAATACTACAAGACTATTGTGCACTAGAGGGAAAAGGAAGGAACCTTGGAACCAACTACCCTGGTAACATCTTCAGTTACTGCAGAGGAAGGGAAATAACAGAATTTATGTTAAATGAGCATTTCCAAAGCACAGTGCCTCCCTCAGCTGCTTCAGAGAAAGACATATTCAAATTTGGTAATAGTTTAGTGCTGAGTATGTGAGTACCTACCAAGTGGGCACATTCAGTGAAACCTCAATACCACAAGATGACATGCAAATGCCACTCAACATTTTGGTTCCAGTTGTGACCGATATCTTTCTGTGTTAAGACACCTATAAATTATTTCCATAAAGTAACACACTTTATTAAATTCTGACCAAATCGTGCCAAAAGTGTGTGCGTGCATAAGCATACATTATATAGACACAAAAATACATCCATTTCTCCTTCCATCTCTTTCTTTGACAAAACATTCACATATTCTGCTGACCTCTGACTCCAGTTTATCACTGCTTTGACCATCCTATATCTGAAAGTTATTCTGGGGAACCTCTGGACAAAGCACAAAGTTTATGAAGAGTTTAATTTGAAAAAAACCCAGAATAAGTTCAAGTTCTGTGGACACAAAGGGGTCTGCTGTATTTTTTTGTTTTTATTCCTGTTACATATTGTTGGTAGATATAGACATAAAGCCTGTCTCAAAAGTATTTACTCGGTTACTGAAGCGAAAGGCTGTCACTGAATGGCGACATTTTATAGGCCTACAAAGCTGCATCATGGGAGGTTCAGTTCTTTGTAGCTGCTGGCAGTTGAACACTAGACCTATATAGAGCTTTCAGCGAGACCCGCAAGTGCAGATAAAGCCCGCGCTGGGTGAGGGCAGACCGCATTTGCAAATCGGCTCTGCTTTACTGGAACAGGTTTTATAACTCCAAAACTGCAGATGAAACTGGTGGGGTTGGGGAGAACTGTTTCTTATATTGTAGGTCCCCATAAATATTACGAGCCCAAGGTACTGTCAGAAAAGACAGATGAGTCATCCAATACGTTTCCAAAAAATATGTCTGAACTTTTAAGTGATTTTACTCCAACCATGCTTTTACCTCTTTTGAATTTACTTCTGTGAACATTTGGAGCAATGAAATTTTGCTGGCACAAATTTAAAAGCATATGCATGATGTTCATGGTAACTACTCCTGCTGGACCACAGAATATTTAGGATTGAAAGTGCCCACACTAATAACTACATCTTCTGATACAAGAGTTGCTGTTCCATTATGGTGGTTGGAATAAAAAGGGGTCATCTCAAATAATAGTTTTCTCATTGCTGACAGGTGCAGCTCTGCTTTTCCTGCTTCTTCCTTTGCCTTTAATTCCAATTACTAATGACAACAGCCAAGGCTTCAGGGCTTCCTCCTGCATGCTCATTGCCTAAAACTCCATTAAAATGAGAAGAGGAAATTAAATATACACTTCTCTTAGCATTGATGCTGCATGGTCCAATCCTGTCAACATGTGCTTGGCTGTTTAGCTCTTTTGACATATTCTTGTTCATAAAATGAAGCAGAGCTAAACAGCATGTATCTGTAGACTCAATATTAATGGTCCATTTTACTGGCTTTCCTTGTGAACGGGAGCAGAGACATCATTAATATGAAGACACAATCCTGAGACAAAGACATTTTCATGTTCTCATTAAGGTGTATCATATGCAACAAGAAACTATTAGGTATCTGTATATTATAGATATACATCAATACCAGCTGAACGTGCTATTAGGAAGTAAACATAAGGACATGATAGCTGTTTTCCCCTTTGGACTTGCCTTATTACCAAACCACCAATGAGAAATGCTTCATTTCCATCTATTCTTAAACAGGAAAAAACCAAACATGGACAATTCAAAGTATGACTGTCTTGAGGAGCTGTGAAAGTCCAATTAGGCCTAGATATCATTTCAGATTTGATGACTAACCAAGCAGAAACATCATGCAAAAGAAAACATTATTAAATGTATCCTTGTCTTAACGTACTAGTAGAACACAGGGAATGGCTCAATTAAGCACCTGTGCTACAGAGTGCATATTAACTGCTTCTAAAATTACACTGAGTCCCTCTTTGTGAAATTAATCTCTCCAACCATAAAATGAGACCTTTACTTCCTTCTGCACTCTTATTAATTGCATGGCACTTCACTGGCTCTTGTTGAACTGAAGCTGGAGAATTAGGCCACAGAAAGGTCACTTTCTTTCTGCTTGCATGCTAATTAACGAGATCTAAACAGCAGCTTGTCTCTAGAAGCAGAGTGGATTAGGTTGCATGCAAGGAACTATCCAAGCTATGGAAATAGAAGCAGGGCAAGACTCTGTGGTCTAGGCTGTGACTACAACATATTGAGCTTGACATCCTGTTTTACAAACCACCTTCACAAATGCCAGTAGGGGGTCATTATTTATAACCATCCAAAAATTCTCCAAGTTTATTTATGATTTTCCAAAAATTCTCTGTGTTAACTACCACACAGAGAAAAAACACCCCCCTCACCAATGCCCCATTAATGGTAAAGCCGATAAAGGATTGTTTCTCCAGCTCAGCATAGACAGCAGAAATGCAGACCTACACTTCACTGTCCATATACCAAGTAATTTATAAGGGAAAAAGCCTTATGTAGTGACACAGCAAGGTCCTCCTGTGAGGAACTATCCTCCACTCCATAAATGAGGCTTTCACTACGCCAGTGAAGAGATTTGATCTTCCAGCTCTGCCTAGAACATCATTAAGTGGGTTACCTAAGTAAAAACATCACATGACAGTTGCTAGCTGGCCATTATAGAATATTTCCCTGCAAATTTACATCTGTATTACCGATCCTTTGTTTTATCGTGTCCACTGTTTTCCTGATATGGGTACTCTGAGAAGCTGTGTCTAGTTCAAACCTCTATATTTGTGCACAATGCTACCAGTTCAAATTAGAGCATGCCATTAAGACAACATTCTTGCACAGGCAACCAGTGTGGAAAAGAAAGAACTGTGCATGTAAATATGGTTAGAGTGCTTTGATATGTTTGGTACAGGCAAAACTGAACCCTGGAATCCTGACTTCCTTTCTGTCAGTTCTGGCATTTATTTGGCATCCTTGTTGTCACAGCTCATTGTGCTGCTAAAGCCAGGAATCTGTTTGACATGGGAACCACAGCCAAGTGCTTCAATGCATTTGAGCACTTACGAATAACTTTTTCTCCTTGCATGTATAACATGAACTGGCTAAAATAATATTTCAGATCAAAATACTTTACAACTCATTAAGTAGCTGACAAACGTTCACATTCCAAACCCTTTCTCTGTATTAGAAATGGACTGAACAAGACCAAAGTAGCAAAAATCTTCAGTCAGACCCAAGTATAAAACCTGAGGTACATCTTTCTTTAATTGATGTTGCATACAAGCAGTCACATCTTTATGTAAATATTACAGAAAAAAATGTTTGTTACGATCAAATTGCAAAATATCCTTTATATGAAAAGCTGTGAAGGGTACAATCATACTAAAATAGTGGAACTGTAATATATTAAGAAACAAAACAGTAAACAAGTTTTATTGGCTCCGTACACATGCTCTTATCACTCAGTGGTACAGATAAAGATAAAGGACCAAGACCTTTCATATTTAGGGAGACTATGATACTTCATACCCATTTTCCACTGGTGTAAATAGCATTATAGAGGTCAAAAGTGACCCATTCAGCATATATAATAGACAGTCATGTTTTGCATGCTGCTTCCTGAGTTGAGTCCTTATCAAAAGATATGATGTCTGTATTTTCAGTAACTCCTACTGTACAAAGTGACTGACACCAGTGTGAAAAGCGATGACAGCATCTTGCAACACCTTGACCAAGTAGAAGTCTGTGTAATATGTAGGGAAAATCAGGACCAGAGGATTTTTTTTAGTTGCAGCTATTCGCTGCTGAAGCAGGAATATTGCACTCAGTTTGATCAATAGTCCATGTAGTCCAGTACCTTAATTCTGGTGTTGGCCAGTATTGAAGGCTTTGTAGGAAAACCTTTACATATAAGTCACTACTATCTTATGCTCAGTAAAGAGAGACTGACACAGATAGAGTGCAGAAACCTACCATGGGTACCCACAATACAAAGTAATGGAAAATTAATCCCTTTTATTACACAAACTATTACACTGAGTATTGCTTCACCATGGAAAGCAATTGCTTTCTGACCTCTGAGGTGATCTGTGTTTGCCCTGAAGCAAATGGACTAACAGCCCCTGTAACTATCCAAGACAAGATAGAAGAGTATATCTATTCAATTAATACATTTCTATCTAGCAAGTTAAATTAGACTTCACCAAATAATGGGCTCTCTTAAACCAAAACATGACAAAAGATAACTAATAAGAAACATTTTTTGCATAACATGGATAAAGCATTTAACCGATGCTGGCTTCCTGACACTCACCCTCTGGGCTTATATTCCATGAATGAAATTGCTACTGTGGCTGTCAGTGAGTTTTCATATTTGTTCCTTCCACACTGAAGCAGTCAGTTTTAATTGGTGAAAAGAAATGACAGTGAGCTCAGAAGCTGTACAAGACTTTGGTTTAATGTTATATTAAAAAAGGAAAAGCTAAACCTAACTCCAAAACGTGCAGGGAAGCTTTGTGTGGGGAGCAGAACAATATGTGCATTTTAAATAAACTACAATGTATGTATATATTTTATTTTTAGATGAGGATGGGATATGAAAAAGGCACTTTTTCATATGGATGTATGTAAACTATAGACATAATAAACTAAAACAAAAAAAATATAGAGAAGTATATTTCAATACTTTTTTTTCCTTGTTGGAATTCTGCTTTGTTTAGCCACTTCAAAAGTTGATTATAAAGTGATTAAATACCACCAGAAAATCTGCATTCAGCAGCTCTTCTGTCAGACATCACATACAGGAATGGCTTGCTTAGCCTACAGAAATCAGACCAACATGTGGTAACTCAGTTCAAAAATAATAAAATACAAATGGGACAATCCCTCAACCCTCCTCATTTCATGACACACTCTGACCCAATGAATAAATGTTTGCTACTGCTGAAAGTACCTTTTCTCTTTAAGCTCTGAAAATGTGATGATGACTCTAGAATGAAAAAAAGGGTTTTTTTATTGCTAGCTACTTCTCATCAGGAGAGATACGCGTGGTCACATATGCTGAGGCCTCACCCTCCACATTTCTGAAAATCAATGCCCTAGTGGTTGAGAGGCAGAAACTGGAAACGCTTCTGGTGGGCTGTAGTGTCCTAAGCAGCATGTTTAGTAAAGATCCTGAAGGCGACAGAATTTTATGAGAGGATATTCTGCAGAAAGAAGCACATTATCTCCCACACATTCTGCTGGACTTTTTGCCCTCCATTAAGATTCCTCTAAGCTGACAAAACCTTTGAAAAGTGCACGGGAGGATCTCCTCACACTGAGACACTGGTAAATCTACAAACATACTTGCTTTCCCTCTTTCTACTGGGCCTTGCTGCTTATACTATACACATGAAAATGAATTTCAAGTTCAAGCCATCTTACAGCACAGTGAAGGCTGCCACATTTGAACAGCAAACTGTGTAGAAAGCTTAACATGACCTGTCCCCAGTCTACATGGTTTTAAATAAAGTAATTATTGACTATTCTTAATATGAATTTCTAGGATTGTAATTGCTTTATTAATAGAATGTAAAGTTTTGGAGCATAAAATAAAACTTCAAGGACAAGAGCAGATACAGTTATTTTCATAATTTCTTTTTCTAAATCCCACTCTACTTTTCTGAGTGAAAATCTATTTGCAGAAAAATGCAAGCAAATTGTTACTGATGTTTTACCTACCAGTAATTTAACAGCTGCATTCAATTCCCAAATGAAATCTGAAATAAAACCACTACAAGTAGGTTGATCTGAGGGCTCACCACTTTCATTTCAAAGGCTTTTTTTAACATTAATTTGTCCTGAGGCATAAATGAAATATAGACAAACCATATTAGATTTTAATTTGCTGAAAGTAGATTACAGGTCTTCTCTACAAAGACACTGAACACTCAGTTCTCACAGAAGTAAACTTTTTTTGAGTGGAAAGGTGTCTATGGAGAACTGCAAAGGAGGCTTTTTTCAAAGGGTAGATCCTGTAAAGTGCAAACATTCTGACTCTGAGCCCACAAAATACAATCAGTACAGAAAGTTAAGTCTAACAGAGCTGGACTTGAAATACAAGCTAATTCTGTGTGTAATTAAATGCTTCAATTTAGAGGGAAACTATTTAGCCAATACTTAGATTGAAAATATCCAAGCTTCTCCCCTGCCTCCCACTATTATTTCACATATTCCTCTTGTTCTGTTGAGTGATATTTCTCAAATTTGATCAACCTGAAGGACAGAAATACATATGAACACAGGGAGGGTCTCAAGGCCACTGTTGTCTATAAGTGACTGTTTTTAAGATTGAAGGACAAGCTGTTTCCATAGTAGACTTTTAAGGCTAGTAACAGATTTTTTGGTGCAGACACCTCTTTATGGAAGGAGTCTTTGAAACTATCAATGGTAAATTAAATAACCCTGGATAGAAATCTAGAAGTTAAAGAACAGCTCTGAGACCTTCAAAGCTCTGGGCCATGCTCTGGTTTCCTGCTGTTCATTTCAATTGCAAAGGACTTGTTCTGACTGAAGGCAAAAATGACACCCAAAACTCATCTCACAATTGCCCCAGAGGCCAGTTTGCTTGGGGAACAGTGGATAGGAAGAAATTTCTTTGCCTTCAGGCTACCTCCATGCAAGCATGGCTCCCGTGGGACCGTACTAAAAAGGACTCTCCTGTTAGCCTGCATGCCTAGAAGTTTCTCATGTCACCTTTCATGTGTTTGCTTTGAAGCAGGAAAGAGTCAGAGAAGGAAAGGAATGAATCAGTAGTCAGTCTGACTTGGAATATCCATGAAGAAGTTCACGTACATCCTCCATCTCTTTCCCCATCATTATCTTCAGCTTTGTGAAGGCTTCCAGGGAATCTGATTGTCAGAGGCAAGATTCTCCATCCCCACATCTCTTTTGTGGGGTTCTGTATGACTACCGGTGAAAGAGGCCAAATTCATTATTAAGCATCAAGAGATTTCAAAATCCTTTACTCAGAATCCAAAAGCGTTTGCCTTGCCAGTGGAAGGAAGGGAAAGCAATCTGAAACAAAACAAGTTTCTCCTGGAAAAAACACTAGTTTTGCCTGAATCACCAATAAGAAGTATTTACGTTTAGCTATAAAACAAAATCCCCAACCTTTTTCACATAACCTGTCCATTCACTGATATACAGCTTAGCCACAAAGCACTGAGTTTTATAGTGATTCTTGCCTTTTTTTATTGTTTCTTCTTCTTTTTTTTTTTTACTGATTTCTTGTGATTTTTTTTCCTACTCTATTTGCTTTGAAATACAGTTTCTGAACTGCAGAGCGTAGAAACACAAGGCTGTAAAGCAAAAAGTAGAAGTCTTTTCCTTAAGAGAATGAGCTGTTTTCAATTTAGATAAATGCATAGTATTACTGTAGTATTCTCTCTACTTCCCTGCAGTTATTATAGAGAACACCTGCTACATACACTGGGGGTCATTATTTGCTGATCCAAGGCAAATGACAGGTTGCTAGGGGTAACCACCTTAAAATCAGTTCCTGGAATCACATGTGATTCATGTAAAATCCTGATTAATAAAAAATTAAGCAAGAAGCTGCTTCTATGACTTCTCATGAGAATCTTCAAAAAATGTCCCCACAGGAGGAAACAGGAAGAAATTTCCTTTTTCTCTAGAAGAATTATTTGTCCGCCTCTAAGTTTCATCCCTGTTTCCAGGTTTAAAAACCTGCAATCCACCAGCTGCATCTGAAGTAATTATCTTCTGTCAGAAGACTCTTCCTCACTGCCCTGCAGGGGGAAATTCCTAAAAGGTTTATTTTCCTCATCATTTGAGGAATCAATGTAAGATATATGCAAACTTACATACCTGGTTAGTGGAAAATCATGATGGAATCACACAATAAAGCAATAAATGAGCTAAGAAACATGCTAAATCCAAGAAGTACAAAATCCAGTTACAGAGCCAATTTAAGATACAAGGTAAAACAGAATTAGATAAGAGGGGAGCAGCCCTCCCTGCCTGGCATGTCCTCTCAAGCACATCCTTGCTTTCAGTCTTGATTTCCATCAACCAGTTGCTTTCTGCCTTGCAGCACCACTCTTTCTGGCTCCAGGCATCTTCATTCCTCATCCCTGAAGCCAGCCTGTCTGGTTCATCTGCTCAGCAGTTTCTCTTGAGCTGCTGTGACTTTCATTCTCATTCTGCTAGTCCTATTATACACTCTGGAACTCTTCCCTAAATATCCTTCCAACTCCAAAACACACAGAAAAAACAAATCTTGCCTGGAAAAATATGTATATTGAGAGGTAAGAGCTGGGACAAATAAAGTCTACGCTGAAGCAGTGTGATAACACCTGAAAGTCACTTTCTTTCTATAGAGGATGTCATACAACCTCTTAAGAACTTTTTTTTTTTTTTAAACATAAAACACGTTCAGCTGCCGTCTCTTTCCAGTGAGAAAGACTACCTACACGCAACTGAAATCATACATATATAGTAAAAGCCTGAAGACATCTCCAAAACTTACGTAAATTAAGTATAATTTATATAGTCCACCTGGTTTTCACTGACGCAGGCATAAGACTACGATCACAAGCGGATCACAGGCATTCTGCAAGGAGTTCTGGGTATGGCACAGTTAGCCCAAGGGCTGCTTCAAATTATATGGAGAAAGGCATTTTAGTGCTTCATCATGAAATGCAGAAGATCTGAGGATGGAATAAAGCCATTATATCACTGCAGTGTCACGGGGAAAAAAAAATAATTTGGAAATCAGGATTTGTCTAATGAATTCAAGTACAGTGACAAACTTTAAAAGATCATACTGTACACAATCCTGGCAGACAACAGAAATTTGGGTAAAAAAAGAAAACAACAAAAAACCAGAAAAATAAGACACTGTGCTAAAAGGGAGACATCTTATCTCTGGCTTGCAGGACTGGCTGGAATAAGCACTGGCTCTAGGAAGACCAGTTGTGGAAGACACAGAAAGCAAGAGAAACATCTGGATGCATTTTTGCCGTTGAGGAAACACAAGCTATCAAGTGAAAGCAAGAGAAACATCTGGATGCATTTTTGCCGTTGAGGAAACACAAGCTATCAAGTTTTCCAGAAGCATCATAGAGTGAAATATAGTCTCTTCAGAAAAGATTGAAGGTATTCTTTGTTGTTCTTTCTTAATATGAAATAGAGTTCTGCTTGAAACTACATTTTGTTCCTGGAGTACAGAAAAACACAACATCAAGAAAGTATGCCCTAAAAGCAAACAAAAAATCACTCCAGGAAAAACATCTTTTTTCCTGTCCCAGAAGCAAAGTGAGAGGTTATAACATTTAAGTTGTGTTGGTATATTTATTTCTCAATCATATTACTATCACACTCAGCTGGGTTCATTACAATTCAGACACTTACTTCAAACACCTGAGTTACAAATCCAGTTACTCAAAAAAATGAAAAAAAGGAAAAGAACCTTCAACAAATGCTTTGGATCTGAGGAAGGCAATATTCCTGATCTTTTAAGTTACTGTATTTTTGCAAGATAAAAATCAGCAGCATGTTGCTGAAATTCTTCTAGTGCATTCTATTCTACCTCCATGTAAAACTCGCTGATCTTATTTGAAAAGGTCTGTTCTAAAGCCCAGTAAAGCCAATGGGGATCACACTCTGTTTTTATCTGTCTTATGGTACAAATGTAAACTTAGTATCACCTTTTTTCTAGAAAAAAAAAAAACCGAACTGAAAAACCAAATATTCATCTGTGTAACTTCATGGAGAGTATTAAAAAAAGAACTAAGGCTTTCAAAACTATGTAAAAGAGGTGGATTTCCACTAACTTAATGGAAATTTAATAGGAATTAGGCATTCCAATCTCAGACTTCTCTGAAAATCCTAACCAAAATTCCCAACTCGCCAGTCTTATTTCATATTTATTGTTTTTTTTTCCCATTTCTATCTATTTCCATCTACTTGCAGCCATAATGACACAATAAAGCTAAAAACCAATTTCTTATTAACAGTGCACACTGCATTTTCTACCTCTTCATTGCAGATCCCTAGAACACTCCTAACTGTGCATTTAATGTGAGTAAATTATTGAGGTCTGAAGTAACTGTTAAATTAATTTAGCACTGGAAAATAAAAATTGAGACAAGAGAGCTATCGCTGTATAACAGCACTAGGGAAAAGTTGCTTATTATTGACCTGTAATAATTTGAAAAATGCTTATGAGTTCTTTTTCAATTTCACTACTTTGCCTGAACATAACACTGTTACCAATTCCTACTGGGGATAAGGAAGTTAAAGTTTTAACAAGTGCACTATTTTTAATTTAGAATTTTAATTTAATACAGGTGATACAGACACAAATATTAGAATACTGTAGATTAGCCAGAATATTAAAAGCATAAAGAGGAAATGATGCAAGAATTAAGTGAATGGATGTTGGGAGACAGGACTGACACGCTACTTATTCTCCAGCAGATTGGACATAAGAGAAAACTCCTAGGTATGCTTTTTAGAAGTGAAAATACAACAAGAAAAGTCCTCTGAAGTCCAGATCGAATACTTCACTGAGACCTAGAACAGACTCTGTCAGCCAAAGCCCAGGTGCCTTGCAGCCATACTTCTGCCACCCTTCTGTGTAACAGCCTATCTTGGACCTAAAAAGGGACTACCAAAGGGCTTTAATGAAATTGTTGACTACTTTGTGCCCAAAGCACTAATCTTTTTTCAGACTTTCTCAGGATTGCTTCATCCACAGGTAGTGCTTTTCCTAATGAGGGTTTCCATGGCTCTTCCAGCTTTTAGGATACATCTTTTACTTACATGAGCTATAGCTGTCTTTGCATGATCAATCTTGTGACACGTGATAGCTTAGGGGGAAGCAATAAAGATTGAAGTAACTGCAGCTGTACATGTTACCTTTCCAAAACAATCTGACTTTAATTAGTCAAGTAGGCCATGTTAAGCTAAAACCAGGATTCTGCTTAGCAAACCCAAACCCTTTTATCATCTGTCACATCTAGTGGAACAGGTTCTTGAACTGCAAGTCAGGATGCTGGACTTAAGTTCTTGCCTTGCCATGAGATCTTGGGCAAGTCAGTTCCTTCTCCAATCTTTTTCTGCTTTAACTACTTAGGTTATAAATTATTTGGGCAAGGAATCCCCTTCCACCCTTCACATGTATCAAACAATTAACAGAGCCCTAGCCTCAGATGGAACTTGCATACTTCATAGTAATAAAAAGATGTCAAGGATAATAAAAAAATGAAAACACACTTGCTTTTCCACAAATTTTCAGTGTTATGGCTTGTTTGCTTCTTTAGTGACTGGAATGACCTGGCAAACCCTTCCTATCTGCACAGTCTGTTTGCAGTTAATAGAACACTGTGCAGGTGGGAAGGGCTGCTGGTGTCTGTTTGCAGAAAGGGTACTGGGAAAACTGTGGTGAGGAATTTAAAACAATGTAAGAAACATATTAGAATGTGTAGAATACACTCTGGATGCCAGTATTTGACTGTCTGCACTTTTAATAACCAGTTGTGAACTAGAAGAATAAGTGCTATTTGAATATTAATTCAGATAGAAGAGTGCTGAAAGAAGAATGTACATTACACACCAGATAAACTTACTGAGCCTTCAGGGACAGTCTGATAAACACTGAAGCTGGGACAGGTGATGACAGCCTCTGAATTAAGCATCAAATGCTAAATACTATTGATTTCCTTAATCAGTCACAGTTAACCCAATTTCTTCATAAGCCAAGTTGATTGGAATGGTGGGAAAATTTGCACTACAGAGTTCTAAGACAGTTTCAAGAGTCTGTTTTTCCCTATTATGTTAATGAGTATAAACAGGATATATTTGTTTGACTTCTAAAACCATTGGTTAATTTCAGTGCTTGTTCCATTCTTTACTTCTCATCTAGACAAATAATGAGATCACAGATGCAAACAATGTTTTCTTATGTGTTGCATTAAGATTGGGTAAAAATCAGTGAAAAATTCTTAAAAAACAGCTTCCCCCTTCAGTACATTAATAATTCTTGCTGATTTATTATTGATTCAGAGAAAGTACTCCTCTTTGTTACAACAAGTGTCTTGGCTTTTCAGAGGGAAACAGCTGCAAATATTAGGAAACAGACGAAATTCAAGATAATCTTCTGTTTCCTTTCAGTGCATAGAAATCTGTCAGCTTACCAAGGGAGAGAGAGTTTGCAAGTAAGAAAAAGCTTTTGATTGTTGTTGTTGTTGTTATTTTGGAAACATTTAAGAGAAAAACTTGGGGGAAATAATGGAACAGAAAAAGGTTTTGAAGGACATACTGTAATGAAATAACTGAGACGTGTCCAGGAATAATTACAAAATTCTATCCAATAACAGAGCATTAGGCAGTCCTTTAAGGAGTGGGAAGTTGGATACGATGACTCTTATGGGTCCCTTCCAACGAGATATTCAGTGATTCTATCATATGAATTATTTAAGATGAGCTGTATGTACTGAACCACACTTGCCTTTGACATCCATCATGTCTTGTTACTGACAACATAGTCTGATGCACAAGCACTCTGATTTTCAGCACTGAAGACTATGCAAAAGCTGGGCAGCAGAGATTCAGGCTCATAACTAAGTGGGGTTTTTTTAGCAGAAAGTATCTTGTGTTTTTCAAAGGAGAAAGGGGAATGAAACTCGAGGCTGAAATACTACTGCCATATGTAATATTGTAAGACTTTAGCTTTACTGACTTTTAGGCTCCAGTCACCATTTCTCAGTCCTTTTGATATTCCTTAGTACCGACTTTGTGCGAGTGAGACAGTTCAGCTTGGCAGCTGCAGTACTTCAGGAAAAGCACCGATTCCTAAACCCCCTCAAACAGCTCATAATATACTCCTTTCTTAGAGATGCAGCTTCATAAGTTCTATGTTTACAGTAACTTAGTGATAATACTGGAAAGCAAACCAACTCGCCAACTTTACCCAGGCTCCCAAAAGCTGTAATTCTTTCACTTCAGACAGCAAACACGAGGGGGTGATGGAGATTGTATCATGCCTTTTCTTGCCACTCCAAGACATATCTAAGATCTTAACAGTCCTATTCCTCCTCCTCTAGCTCACAGCCTCGTCTGACTCATATGCTTCCTACTCTTTCCTTTGTAATAACGTTACTCTGTCTTCATTCTCCTTAGGGCAAGTTCCAGAAAACTGATATCCGCAGAAGTTACCTGCTCCACCATTTTGCTCAATGAACACTTATTCCCTAACAGATAAACCCTAAGGCTGCAGGTGCAATTTACTTACAGACTTAAAGACTTCAGCCCACAGGTCATTAGTATAAACCCATAATAAAACACATCAGTCAGAAAACCACAGTCTAGTCATACAGTGAAATCAAAGTTCAGGCTTACTTTAACAACAGCTTCCCTGAAACTTAATGACTGAAAATAAAAAAAGGCAACATGCATTCATAAATCTGAGTCAATTATGGATTAGTAATGTAGTTGGGAGTAAAACTGACAGTATATGGCCATAGCAAGTTAAAAATCTCTCTAAAATATGTACTCCTACATATAACTGTTATTAGGAATTTTTTTTCTATAACTGTAAGGAAGAAAGAATTCTATTCTTCTATTATATTCTATAATATAGTAGAATGGCCTGATCAGGAAAAATGGCCTATTCATTGGAGGCAGGTTTCACTCTACTTTGCACAGGCTTTTGGGATCTTCAACAATATTTGGCCCATAATCTTCCTGTTCTCCTATAATAAAAAGCTGGTGTATATTAATTCTTCCCAAGAAATTTTGTTTTCAATCTTCTAAGCATTTAGTTCATCAACATAAGAACTAAAATCCTTCAAAAGGAAGTTGCTTGAGGAAATGGTTCCATCCTTCAACATTATCATTACAGATCATCATACTAGAATGTGAAAGTAGTACGTGAGTGGTAAAATAAAGGTGAGCTGATGGGAAATGCTTTTACTAAAAAAGTACATTCAGAATGAATCGTGAAAAGCAAGGCTACTTCTGTGAAATAGAACAGATATCAGAGAAAACAGCTTGTTCAGACAAAGCAGTTTCGACTTCCTTGAAAAATGTCTTTTAAGGTCCCTATCAGTATAGAAAAGACTGTCGGGATATCTGTAAGCTCTTATTTGCATTTTACATATTGGCTGATTGTCTGATAGTAAAGGAACATAGTAGACCAATAGAAAACGCCTCCAAAAGCTTTTCATGATGTATGTGTAGGACATCATCAGGCAGGTAACCAAGAATAATGGTGAACAGAAGCTGCTGCTTTGGTAAATGGCTTCTTTTCTGAAAAGAAGTGTCTATAACCATTTGTATTTATGAACAATTCATGCTACAAATGAGATAGGCACAGATTTAAATCAATAAGATTTAAAGTTAATCTGGTTTTGATTAACTTCATGTTGTTTTGGAAACATCACTAGTTTTCCTTACTAAAAAAATCCTATTTTTGCTGTGTATGGTCTGCCTTTATGTTAGGGCAGTGGGCACCCCCTGCTATAAGAAGATTCTATTTAAGTACAAGTGCCATCACAAGATTTTTTCTGAACAGTTACACACATACAAATAATGTACTAGTATGCATAGGAAAAAAGATATGAAGCATTACATCCAAGTTTACTAACTTTTCTCAACCCTGCAACAGGACACTAATGTCCTGCTACAGTTGAACCATGAGAGCTATGCTGCTAAACAGGATTAATTCACTGAATACTTATCTTCAATTCTGTGTAAAAATTTCAGAACTATGCCTTTGAAACATACATTTAATTGTAACCTGTTTAATAACACATTCAACCTACAGTCTACCACAGTTCTGTCAGAGTAATTAAAAGACAACAAGGAAATATTTTCAGTGATAACATGGGAAAACTTAAAGGGAGTTTTGGATAAATCATCATGGAATCGTGGGCTATAAACCACAGGGGTTTGGAATAACAGTCTTTGTCATGTCACACTGTGCTTGGACATGACTTTATTATACAACTAAAGCTGATGAGTTTAGAATTTGCATGCAACATCAAGGTTTACTTCTGATTTGCTGAAGTAATTTTAACTGTAAAACAGCATGTCAGAGGGAAATAGTTTTATATAACAACTGAACATTCCTGTTTATCCACTGAATTGGACTGACTTGACCTACAACTTGTCTTTTACATTTCAGAGACTCGCTAGTGAATTCCAGATTGTTTCTCCTTTTGACTCACTCCAAAACACAGCTAAAATTGGTATTGAGGTTAGAACTTTCCTATTGAGTGCCAAGCACACCCAGATTGGGGTGGGGTGCAAAAAACAAACAAAACAAAACTAAAAACCAAAACAACAAAACCCCCCAAACAGATAAACAATCAAAAACCCCAAACCCCAAGTAATTACTGCAGTTCTTTCCAGAACTGAAAAGATGAAATCACAAGTTAAGATCTAAATCACATGGTGCTACAAATACTGTACCTAAAAGAGGTATTATAACCTTACTACCAAGGAATAACATATGGAAGAATATGGATTTCCATCACTGCACAAAGGAAGGAATATCTTGCTGTTGGTCTTCAGCAGCTGTGTATCATGAGGTTGTTAACTCTATGCCCATTTGCTTTGAGGAAAGTTGCCCCATACAGTCCTGTTTAAAGATGAAAGGTTTGAGCAGCCTACACAAGGAAGCAGAAATGGTTCTTATGTAGCCTCGCAGCTCTATATAGACGCTTAAGCCTTGTGTCATTGTTACCGAGTTACTATACACACATTGCTAACTTAGTACTCGGTTTGTGATGAAGGATACAAAGTTGAAAGTTTTTCCCTTTCATTTATAATTTAAGAGACACAAAGCCCAACAGAATTTTAGACCTTTGGTTGCCTTCTTCCACAATTTCAGTAACCTGGAACAGGTCTATTTTTCTTTCTCATCGGGTATCTAAGTGTCATAGCAATACTATACTTCTTCTCCAAATAACCATGTCTGCAAAATTGTGTTAGTAACTTGTTCAGAGAAGACAACACTTTAAAAAGCATACCCTTCTTTATCACTTTTTCCACAGCAGTAAATTGTCACTCTATTATGAAAAAAAATACTCAGACTTTAAGTATGAGATTTTCAGACACATTCTGTGTTGGCTTAACTCCACTTTCCACTGAGTTTTCAGGAAACAGAACTATACTAAGTGGAAACCTTAAATGACGCTGAGGAATTCAGAATTAAGATGTCTAAGAATTAAGAGGATTAAAACAGAGTCCTCCATAAATTGCAAACCAGGTTCTTGCACACTACAATTCAGTGACTTTTTTTTTTTATACAGTCTATGTCCTGTAACAGATTTAAGAACATTCATAATATTAAATACTGGTTAAGTGATTTTACCGGACCAAAGCAAACTGCTGAATATGAGTTACTGACACAGAGAAGGGTTAAAATTTTTATTGAATTTGCTCCCAGAACCAGATTATTAATATATTTTATCTTAGTTCTGCTGAAAAGATGAAAATATTATGTTTTGCTAGAGGTATTCTAATCTGTCTGCAGACGTTTGCAGCTATTTGTTATTATATATTTGATGCCAAATACTTGGTTACTGATACTAGTACCATGTGTTATCACTCCTAAAGCTTACATTGACAAGCAATGGCATGTCCCTTTACAGCACTGGAGGACACCTTTCTTTGCATACCTCAATCATTTTGCAATACACCTGCACCTCCCCACAGTGAAGAGCTGGCAGGGAAAATAACAATCCCCCTCCCAAGCACACAACACCCCCACCCCACCGACAATGGCATGCTGAAACAAAGATTTAAGAGTGACTGCCCATAGAGGGTGAGGGTGGAAAATTACATCCCAGTAGTTAAAGATTTGCACCGATAAAGATTGCACTGCTCTAATCCTATGTGTATCACAGCTGGTTTGGTAACAAGCAGTATTTTGCATAGAAGTTATTGCTGCAGAGATGCCAGATTTTCAAACTAGTAATTTGCCGCAGTGATTAAACTCAGGTCATATATTACAGTACTGTATAACAATATTCATTTTAAAGTGCACCTGCTGCTATGCACAGTAATATATACACAATAGTAACAATATCTAAGGTCAAATAAAAAATTAATACAGCATCCAATTTTAAAGCATGATACATTTATTAATTCAAACAAATATCAATAGCCTCTGAAGTTAATATTCTCAAGATTCTACAGTTTTTGACTTTTAATAGTCATAAGTTTTAAAGGGAGAAGTTGCCATTGCAATTGTCCATCTGCTGCATAGCACAAGCACCGAATTCAGGCAGTTTCTCTAGGAAGGTCATTGCTTCTGTTTGAGTTAAGTGTACTCTAAAAGATACCAATCTCTTCTCTGCTTACACATCCCAGGACACACCTTAGCCCAGAGTCTCCCAACAGTACTGTCCCTCAACTGGTTGCCCACTGTGCTTTCCAGATCCTTGCCAGAGTTGCTATCTCCCAGATATGTTCTCTTATCACTAAGGATGAACTACATTCTTCATACTAAGATACAGCACATTTATTTGGTTGTATTAAAATTAGGCCATCCAGATGAATTTGGGTTGCCAAGCGTTAGATTGCTTTCTACAACTAGCCTATCTTGACAGTTTATGCCTCCACAAAAAATATGACTGTCCAATTCCCATTTTAAGGGATACTGGTTATCCTCTAATACCATAGCAGGCAGAAATGCAACACAGACAAATTACAAGACTGAGATTTACTTTTCTTTCTCTTCAGGAGGTAGTAACGCTGACTTGAAGGTGTTGTGACTCATCAACTCTCAACACAAAAATCTTGAGAACTGGTTCTGTGGAGAAAGATTACTAAGTGCCTTAAATAAGCTGACTTCACTATCATAATGCTAATTTATATACAGGTAGTGTATGTGTATAAGACACATGGAAGTACCGCATGGGGAAAAATAATCGTGCCTTCTAACAGCAGAAATTCTACATTGTTTTCCATTTTGCTCTAGAACACAAATATGCTGAAACCACTCACACCAAAAATACAGGATTTTTGCTCTATTTTTTTTTTCCTTTCCCTATCTCTACAGGGAAAAAAACAACCCTTAAGTCCTGTCACTTTCTGGCATGACTTGTGTATCTGGTGCTGACAAATGCAAGCTTACACTTGACAACTCTGAAGAGGATAGATAACATGCTGCCTGTGATTACTCATCCTTCTCTTCAAGTTCCACGTCTGGCTTGAATACATGTGATCTCACTTGTCTCCTATGTGATTTTTTAAAATGCTTTGGAATGGGCACCTATTTGTTCTGTTTGTAAAACACTCGGTATGCTGTCCCAGGACCTTCAGAAACATCTTCAGTGCACTTAAATAATTACATACCTTACCACTGCTTTACCTACTGTTGCAGTATGGGGAAAACATCAGTTCATGGTACCTAAACACAGACTGTCACCATCCAGCACCTCGCAAGGCCAGGAGAAACGTTCTCTTGTCAGGGACCCACACAGCATTTTGAAACACAGCATAGCCCTGAGTGAAAGATGTACTGACATCCAGTACAGGGTTCACAAGCCCACCACTGTTAGGAGATACTAAAATAAATCTGGTCATTCAGCTTTCAGTTTTGTCTGGGTGTATTAATTTATTGCTTCTGAGTGTATGCCAGTCTGCAGCTACTAGGTACTAGGACTGGATTTACTGCAAGTATACTGTTCCTCTGAAATAGAGTATCAGACAAGACAGGATTTGTTGTCCTGGATCAGGTTGAATGTTTACTCCTACTTTTTCACTTCCATCTTCTCACTGGCTTTTGTTTTCCCCTGTCATCTTTGCGGTTTAGAGTTTCTTTGCTAATAAGCACTCATGTCAGGTATTCAAACTGGGCTGAAAATGGTTTGAACAGTTCAGAAAACTTAGCCAACCACCAGAATCAAGCACCTGGTTATTCAGGTACTCCCTAGATCTGGCTGAGCATTTTGTTGCACTTTAACTGTAACACAGCAGTAAGCATCTCTACTCTTTTATTGTATTGTTTCAATTCACAAAGGGAAAGGAATAATACAATTACTAAAGTTGTGCTTTTCTTATTTCCACTCCTTTTCTCTGAAGAAAAAAATAAAAATCAGGACAGCGATTCATTCACATATGCAATGTATTTGAATAATAAAAGGTATTTTAATCTGCTCCATAGTCTATAGTAAGTACTACAACATTTGAAGAAGTTTCTGATTTAAAAAGTAACCAAACCCCAGATAATAAAAGGAAAAAATATTGTACTTGGAAACTCTGGATTGTTTTTTACTACGTCTCTGAGCTTGGGCTAATGAGGAGCTGCAAAGGGGAACTGCCATTACTCCTCCCTGGCATGGATATTCTCTGCTAGGCTGGAGTATCTATCACAGACTGTTCTAACCAGCTTTGTTTGCCTGCATTGACAACAGAGGAATGAACTGATCACGCTACTTTCCCCTACCACCCATGGCAAATGCTCAAAACAAGGGATATCCTCCAGGAGTGAGGTTCCCCCTGGTTAGACCTTCTCTCATGAAGCTCTCTTCACCTGCAAATATTATTCTTTTGTTAGGATTGTCTCAAGTGAATCATTGTCAATAACATGTCAAATTGCCACACTATCCAGGGCTTCTTTTACAAGGTAAAAAGTGTGAACTCCTTATTTTTACTGAAGAGGCTTCTGCTTTGCATAAAAAAAAAGTCACAGAATGCTACTTTCTTACCAGGAAAGACTGAAAAGCGCCAGCTTAGTCTTTTGCTCAACTGAGCTTGAAGGCGGATCTGAAATCACAACACCAGCACCAAATATATTTAACCCAAGATGCATTTAACTTGAAATAAGTCATTGCACAGAGTCTAGTTCCAAAAAGATTTAAAGAAAATAATCAAGCCTTCAATACTTCTGCATGTTAGCAATGAGTTGTAACTTGAGTGTTAGCAGCCCTTTAGAAGTGTTTCTTGGAGATAAAATTTGAATAATCTATGTGGTTTAATTTAAATAATTTATGCATAAAGCACTGCAGAGCTATAATTGTAATTATAATGTTGAACTCAGTAGCAATGAGGTGCATTTGAAGTTGGATACTGATTGTACTGTGTATCTCATGCTCCGAATTTTATTTTGTTTTGAACAAATCCTTTTGAACACAGGGAGATGGCTCAGAGCTTCACAAAAGTTCCCGAGTGAAGTTTTAGAGAGTTTCTTTCCTATGCATTTCTTATTATTTAAAGTCTGGAATCCAATCTTCCATGCTTCTGTGTCATGGTGATAAAGAAAAGGTGGCTGAAAAGTGCCCCTGGTTGGAGAGGAAGGACTTTTCTGCTCTTCTTGTGAAGGAACAGCTGTTCCTATCAATAATTTCCTGAAGAAATAGGCCTGGAGTGTAAACAATATTTTATACGGATGGCAGTGGAACACAGTATGTTATTTCTGAAATTTTTTGCACTTCACTGTGGAGAATGGATTAACCCTGTGTGACATAAGAATTTCAAATGTTATCTGCTTGAATTAAAGGGTTAAAGTATTTTAAAAAGGAAAAAAAAAAATCTACAACAAAATGGTGTCATCTTAGTAACTTGGTTCCTAGAGAGGGAACATTGTGGCATTAGGAGCATTTCAGAAACTGCGTGTTGAAGTCTGAACAGATATAAGGTTTGTTCCTACCAGGAGATGTCCCTGCCCATGGCAGGAGGATTGATGATCTTTAAGGTCCCTTCCAACTCTAAGCATTCTATGATTCATATTAATACTGTTATTTTTGAACTCGTAAAATGTGCCCATAAACAGATGTAACAGGCAGATCTCTAATACATCCATTCAGGATGCTGGTCAAATACAAGGGAAATGGACAACAGATACTTGTGTGCTCTTCCTAATTAAAATCTGCCAGGATAGAAAATTGAAGGACCATTGTTCTAATACCTTCTTGTGTGGTTTCCCATGAGAATTAAACAGGTAAGTAGTGTTCAATTTCAAGCACTAACAATAAACTCAAATATCACCAGATTTTAAGTCCCTTGAGCAACACTTCCAAGCTAGAGGTAAGAGAGCACACTTAGGGACTCCACTGCTTATGAGCAGGCCTTGTAAGAAGCACAGAGATATTCAGACAGGCTTCAGGCAGAGACAGTGAGCTCCAAAGGTTGAATAAACAACTGTAAAATTTTCATGGTTGAATGAAGAATGTGGTTCTTAATGTCAGGAAGAGGTAAAAGTTTATATCTGCATTTCTTATTATAGAGAATATGCTGCTCCACACCATATACTGCTGCTTGAAAAGCAGCTCTGGAAGATAATGATATGAATCACTGGCTTACCCTCTTTGCAAGTACTGTGTTTTACTCTTTCCACTTTATCCAGTGATGGTTGTGATGATGGATGATCACATTCATCCCTTGCCCACCCACACCTACAAGAAGTGCAAGGTCAGTATACCTCTCCAAAATACGGATGAGTAGCCGCTTTAAGATCTTGTATCTTAAGAATATTTCATGTGGGAAAGGCAAACTAAATAACTAAAGGAAAAAGCTTACGAGAGGAAGAAAGGCAGCTATATTTATTTCAGTAGCCTTCTAACAAATGTTTTCGAAAGTGTTAGAACTAGTTAAACCAGATGGCTTCAGAAGCTTAATATTTCAGTTAAAGCATTAGAGGTTCACACAGGCAGAAAAACAAAGTAACTGCAAGATTCTTCTATGCTGCTATAATACGAAGCCAGCACGCATTAAAAAAGGAGGTATCATTATTCCAGCTAACCCCTACAATAGGTTTCTAATCAGAAACTAATACCTTGATTTTTTTCTTCTCTTTAACATCTACACGTTACTGTAATTTTGTTTTAAAATTGGCAGATAATCCATTCTTTGCATTAAATGAGTTCTTGCAACATTAAGCCTGAATCTGAGCTAGTAGGACCTTTCTTCTTCTCCTTTATTTCAAGTGACAGCATTTTCCTGGAGTGCTGCAGAAAAGACATTTTAGGTGTTCAGAACAGACCAAAACCCCCAAAAGCCTCCAATAAAAAGCCTGAAACAATGCTGAGATCAAGTGATGCTATGAGACCATAAGCAGCAATTGCTCTTTTAGCACATTTTTGGTTCTACCATAAGGTACCTCTTTCTTTGCTCTTGGGAAGTATAGGTGTTCAGTAAAGTCTGAGCTAGAAGCCATTTCTAACATATGCAAATGGATAGCCATTTAGGAGATTAATGAGTCTCTTCCCAGAAGGCATCTGCTTGCCGCTTAAATTTCTTAACTCAAAGCTGCTGGAGCTGCAGAACCGATGTGTAGAAAAGCAACTTACAGTCAACAGGCTGAGAAGCAAGGCAAAGGGCTAAAGGAAATGCAGTTACCACTACAGTGTGAAGACAATACAATAGGGTCACAGTGAAGCCATAAGCAATGGAAATGAAGTTATAAATCAGTATCATTTTTGTTTCCTGTTAACAGACCCAGCTTGAGTTACTCAAGCTATGCAAGTGGTGATTACCCACAGAAAGTATGCTGCGTTTGTTCTAAATATATAGTACCTACTCATACCTCATACTGAGGCCAGTAAATTGAATGTCACAGGGACCTGTCTGTTTACATCTTTATCAATGACTCTTGAGGTGGTGACATAGCACTCTGTCAAGTTTGCAGACAGCAAACCACACCAAATTGGTGGTACCCTTTGACATGCTTGAAGGCAGGGCTGCTATTTAGACAGACTTAAAAGAGTCTGAGGAATGGCACAAGTGGGACCTTGTGAAATTCAGCAAAGACAAAAGCAGAGTCATGTATCTGGAAAGGAAGGGAAGGAACTGAGAAGCAAAGAAGTCACAGCATCCCAGCTGTACTAACGGGACCATAGCCAGTAGATCAGGGGAAGAGAGGTACTTTTTACCAGCATTAGACTGACTTTTGAGAGAAAGGAAAAAAAAAAAAAACCACAAACACAAAATGGTTAACCAACAAGAATTGAAAAACGTCATGTTTAAAAAGAAAGTAGCTGCTAAATGCAATCCATTATTCCAAAATTATTGTGAAGATCCAGATAACAAACCAGGTATACTCTCATTCCTGGAATTTAATAAATTGAAATTGATAGATACTGTGCTCTTGATCTAAGATAAGCAGCTTTATCAAAGCAGCCAGTTTGATAAACAAGCAATCTCTGAGGAGTTAAAAAAAAGGAGATTAAGCAAGTGAAACCTTCAGAAGCCAGGCACTGTTTCTTTAGTTGTCAAAATTACTGTAAGCTTTATAGCTTCCAGCTTCTTTCAAATCACTACGAACACACACAACAGGCATCAACCAATCATTTAAAAAACTACAGCACAATTTACAGATTATTTTTCATTAAGACTGCACCTATATGTTCATTTTTGCTAAAGAAACCCAGTATGAGTCTGCAAATGCTAATAAGTTGTGCCACACCTACAAGTAAAGACTGACAGAGGAAAAAAATGCCCACTGCTTCAAAAGCTGCGGTTTAGTACCATGTTTTTCTGGCAACAGTTCAAGAGGAATGGGTAGAGAATCCAGTAGTATCAAGTTGGTGGGAAAAAAAATCTGGTTTTTTTCTAGATGTCACAGTTTAAATTTACAATTATACTGCTCTATTTCCCAGCAGAGAAATAGTTAAGGTTTAAATCTAAAGTTAAGGCAGAACAAGATAGGGTGAAAACTAACTGAAAGCAATTACATAGGATTTTGCACCATTTTAACTCAATTGCTTTGTAAGCTTATTTAAATTTTAATCAGCCTTAAAAACAGTGTCTGGCAAGTCCAAATAATTATCTCTGATTAAAAAAAAAAGCAGAGTACTCCCTCTAAAGACCTACACATCATGGACTGTTGGGAAAAAACCACCCACAAAAACCCCCCAAAAGCCCAGTAACATGAGGTAAAGCCTGAGACAATCTGGCTACCTTCCCTGCAGCAAAATCCAAGATCATACTGTCCCATAGAAGAGCTTGCATTCAGGGCACAATATGTAAAACAAATCTCTAGAATGAGATATGTTTGATAATAAACAACACAATTCCAAACTCCATTCTGGGTTTTCTTTCACTATTCTAAAAACAGTATCGCTTTTGCAGTCCATGATGATGGAAGGCTTCAGCTGTGACTTAGTGTTCCCTGCCAATCAAATCAGCCACGTACATTCAACAGTTTCATCATGCTTCTCTGAAACACCACTCACACCATAACAAAGCCACCAACAACTGGGAAACCATACCAAACAACCCAGTTTTAACTGGTTATAATAGCTCATGAACTTGCAACAGTCAAGACCAGACACAATTACACTGGTATATTGAAATGTAAAGTTAAGTTAAAAAAAAAGAAGGGGAGAATATGCATACAGAATTATGCTGGCACATCCACTACTCATGACAGGCTGTCTGAAGCTTGACTCACTCATCTGAATATTTCTACCCACCTGACCCAGTGTATTACATATATCAAAGATTTTTGTGTGTGTGTGTGAAACATGACATGATTAAAAGTTATATTAAAGAACCTGACAACTGCAAACAGGATATAAATTCAAGGGTTCAGATTACCTGTAGCACAACTCTCAGAACAAAGACCTTGTGTTTAATAGTACATATACTATGTTTGTCCCACAGTAGGCAGCTGTCTCTTATAACTGATGTCTAAGGTAACACTGATTGATGCCATTTTTCCAATCATTTTCCAAACTTTCCTGTTTAACGAGGTGAGCTGCACAATGGCAGTTTATTTACCTGCTGGCAACCCTTTTCTTTGAAGGGTCACTGCTCTTAATTATAGTGGCACCTGCTTACTGCTTTGCTTTTAGGTCTGTCAAGGTTTCCATTATAAACCCATTTTTAGATGTTTATTCTGTAATACCCTTCAAGTCCACTGTAGGTTGAAGCATGGCTCACAAGGTCTTGGCAAGTATTATTTTGTAAGTAATGATGGCTCTCTTGTTCCATCCCCAATAACTCAGGAATGACTCCTTCTGCTGCTTCTTTGTGGGAAGGTTATACCTACTTTTTCGTAAGGAAACAAACATTTTGCAGGTAGGAAAACCTTAAACAGAAAAGTTTATGACACTACAAAGTATAGTAATCTTGCAAGAAATACTGGCCTGCATTCAAAACCCCCAGAGTTTGCTATCTACTACCTCAAGTTTCTTGCATCAATCAAAGGAGCTGCTTCTCTGCTTTGGCTCACCATAATCACTATATGATATTAGCTTATTTATTTTCTTTCTCATCTGTCTTGCCTATTATTGCAGGCCTGATGGCATTCCCTTTATCCCAAAGTCAGGAGACATTACTCTTATCGAAGAGATGCTATCACTGAAGCATGTAGACTACCTACTTCATGTTTCATATTACATGTGTCTTGTAATGTTGAAGAAAATAGAATGGAAGGTAGCATATATATGCTTTCTCATCTGGAACCAAAAAAAAAAAAACAACCAAAGCTAATCATTTGTTGTTCAGTCACTGTAATGTACACATAAGGAATCGACCAGACTGTCACCATGACAGTGATGTGGGAAGTAGAAGAAACCCAAGAGATAAGCAGTGAACATAATTAGCTGCTTAACAGTAAGCAAGAAGACACAGGAAAGTGAGTTGCATATGCAGTGCTACCTGTGGATGAGAAACGAGTGGCATCTAAAAGGTAATCACAATTTTTTGTGGGAACATAAACTAAGCTTCAAGTCTCACAACTGCAAATTGCAGGATCACAACTGCATGTGCTCATGACACACTGGAATCTTGCAGGACAACAAGTAGAGATCACAAGCCCAACTCGCTGAACAGTGACAGGCAGTTTACCTATTGTATTCATGAATCCTTATCAGTCCATAACCTTAGCTCATTATGTCGTGAAACTATTAACTACCTATCTGCCCCAACCTCTAATGTAGAGTTAAACTCTTAAGGTCATGCAAAAACAAACAATAAGGCCACAGAAAAAACTATTGCTTTGGTATGGAGTTCAGGGTTTCAGCTTTGTCATTAGGGTGGTAACTGCCATGACAAGAGATACTCTAGCTGTGAGAATTTTTGCAAGTAATTGCTGGGTAAGTTATCAGAGGAAAAGGGGGAAGGGAGGAAAGTGTTTGTAATACGATTGATAGTTACAGCTTGTGCACGCTGCTTTCCTCTCACAACATCACGTTTCTGAAATGCAGAAGTATTTTTACATTTTCTTATCTACCTCTTGCAATGCACGTTCAAATCCCTAAGGATTCAGGTAAAGACAGAAAGGACTGCATTGTGGAAGACAGTGTATTCCTTAACACAGCTACATAAAACTGTTTGTGTTAGTTCTGACTCTGTTCGAAAGAGTTATCCACCAGCTAGGAACAAAAATATTCTACCTTCAAAGTTTTCATCCTCTCTTACATTTCTTTTGCTATGATCATCTGAATGACGGAATCTTGCTTCTGATCCAAAATGGGCAATTCAATAAATCACCCCCTTTTAAGTAAGTTGGCCCTACAACTGCAGCTCGAGAATAACAATGACAAATATAACAACGATTTCTGGTCTTTGACTGTCAAACAGATGTTCAAATCTACCTCTTCCTCTCGTATAGCAAGAGATCATTGTCTTCTGATATGTAAACAAAGTTAAACTTCAATACCATCCAGACTCCAGAAACTTTATGAATTCAGAAGTGACTTCATAACTAATATAACTATAAATTAAGCAGAAATTGTATGACCTAATTACTACTTGGACAGATAATAGCTTCCCTTGGCCATTAGGAGTCTGTTGTTCTTCCTCAAATACTAAATGTCAGAAGCCTGTGTTTCTGCTACTACTTATATTCCTCTATACCTTATGACCATTCAAAAAGGCACTGCAAACTGAAAAACACTAGGTTTTAGTCCATGGAGAAGGAAAACCCATATGAGTACATATGTTGTAAAAAAGTCAGACTTACTAGAGAGGTACTATATATATCCCTCAGAAAGGTACTGTCCTAGTCATATTTCACATTTAAGTGATACTCTGTGTTAAAGGCACACATGGTAGATATTAGACTGCACAAGTTAAGATACTTCCACCCATATTCAAATATACACTGCATGGCTAGGTCTGCCTGTAGGTCTAACGTATGGAGTTACTTGGTAGTAGTGTCACATGCTGTTGCATACACTGGCATATTTCCCAATCCTCTACTCCAGACAGCTCTTGCTCCATGGCAGATCCTGCAGCAAGATCTGACCCACTGATTCAGGTCATTCCTTTAATCTTAGCTTTTAAAAATTGAGCCTATGTAGGAAAGATAAATAAAACCCTTTCCATTTTACTGAAAGCCCCTCAAACTTTAAAAAAAATTGTAATCAGTTAACCAAACATGGATTTGTACATAAGTGAAACAATGTTACACAACCACAAAGATCTGACCATGTAAAGAATAACAGAAAAATTTTGCAGCTCTGATTAAAAAAGCATGCACAAATGTACTCATCCGTGTAAAAGAGGAAAAATGTCTTCCAGGCCTAAATTGCATCTGGTTTTCACTTTCAGTAGAGCATCAAGAATTACCAAGAGGTTCTTCACCATATTCAAAATGCCACAGAAACTATTTCATGCACAGCCAACTTTTTGGGAATAGAGAATATCCTCTCCTCGAAAGTGACACTGAAATTAACATAGAGTAAATAGCTTTTAGATCTCATCATTTTAGATTTGCAAACAAAAAAAAACAAAAGCAGTGGCTTTCTTTGATCTGAATTTAGCATTGCAGTCCCTTGTTATTTCATGTCATTTCAAGAACAAGATGGGAAATGATTAATATCAAATCTGAAATCTAAATAGGAAAAGTGGAATAAAAAAAAAACCCACCTGAAAGTACAGATAAACTGCAATAAATTTGTTTTGGTACTAACTTTGAGGTGCTGCAAAGCAGAATTTCTGACTGTGACAGGATAATGAAAAAGTTATACACCACCCACTACCATACTTTAAGACATTTTTACTACTTCAGATAAACAACACTCCTTTCTTTTCCCCCTGAAATACAAGGTGCCTGTCTCTAATTTGGTGCCACTATCATCAAGCTTTCATTGGTCTTTATAGCCTCAGCAACCCTTTCTTTGCTCCATATCTCTTCAGAAGTTACTGTAGTACAAGAAACCATATATCACATTTAAAGGTGACCTTCATAAGAAAGAAATGGGCTTGTTCCCTTTCTTTACAAATTAAGAAGCAAAAAGAAATTGGAAAGGTTTTGAATTGGATATTTTATTTCTGCTGTTAAATTTATACACCACTAACCTCATCTTCCCTAATTTTCCCATATAACTCCCATATGTATTTTAC
>KZ505812.1:277854-376817 GCA_002844005.1 Limosa lapponica baueri
TGAGCTAAACCAACAACCAATCATCACCAAAAAAAAGCCCTCCACACTTTTCTTCACTCAAGGTATCTCTAGATGAGACTAGGGACTCCTCATATGGGGACAATATGAGAGATTATTGCTCTCAGCTGCCCAACATCAGAACTGTACACACGCTAGACTCGCAGTCACTGAAATTCAGTGCTTGCTGTATTCACATGAACAGATACTGATTAGGTGTAGGAGAAAAAGGATTCTGAACTGCAGTGACTGGATGCCAACATAGATTGTTCCTCCCACCTGTCCCACAGAAGAGAGAACAAAGACCATCTCAAAGACTCTGGGAAGCTGGATACACTGGATACAGCATTCTGCACATCCACAGACTTAATACTCATTGGCATCATGACTCAGCTTGCCTTAACACTCATTGGCATCATCAGCCTTCAAACCTAGTACAGATAGGCTCATAAATTCAAAATGGTAGTACTCTCAGTGGAGTGTAGGAGTAGAGTGAACTTTTCCAGCTTCCTGGCAAGACAGAAGACACCCTTAGTTTCTTCATGTGTCACACTCTCCTACATCTCTATTTGACTACAGAGTTACCAGCAAACACTGGGATTTTACTGTAAAAGAAACATGCAAAAAAGACTGTAAATAGACACACTATTCTTCTCATTCCATTCTTCAGCATCCAGTGTCTTGTTTAGAGGACATCTGAATGGCATTCAATAGTTAAGAAGAATGCTCAACCTTTATGCCAGGTACTCTATTTCATTTTAACACTTCAGAATCACTAATAAATTAATCCACATAGTACCTATTATTGGTTTATATATTCAATTGATTTTTGATATATTGTGTAAGAAACAGTGGATATTGATTATTTCTTTGAGAAGAATGTGAACTGCGACATCAGCCAACTTCTGAATAATCCTGGGCAAGCACATTTAGAAGACAATGTCCCTCCTGCATGTATTTTTTTTCTTTTTCTTCTTTTTAAACTACTGCTATTTCATTCTTTTTGAAAATCCCTTAGTGATGAAGAAAGTGATTACGAGGCCTTATCTCTGACTCCAATATACCAAAAGTTTTTGTGGTAGAGAACTTCATACTTTGCATATGCTGAAATTTAAGACAGATTTGTTAGTGTTATGTGTGTGTGTGTTCAACACTTATTTTACATATCACAATACCAACTGTTTCTCTCGGTGCTATTTTTCTGATGTTGGCACATATCACTGTAATTCTGGAGTTAATTGTAACTGCCTATATGCTAGTACCAACTTGTGTTATAAGAGATGTAAAAGACTCCGGAGTGCAAGACAGAAAAACAGCGTAAGGTTCTTCATTCTTTTACCTGTAGTTAACGCACAGAAATAACTATATACGGTTGAGACTCATTATTTCATGTCACCTTTCATTACAGCTTTCAGAGCAGTGCCATTTTAGAAATAAAAACTGTACATACACTTTACAATACAATCGAACACTGTGAGAAATTGCAGTTTTCCTATCTACTTCAAAGGTGAATCAAGTTCCATGATTATTTTTAATGCGGATGTCTCAAAGTCCTTCATTGCAAGAACATTAATGCACACAAACACAAAGGTTGTTACTGTTTGAAAAATATCAACAAAAAGAGAGATACGTTTTACAGTTATTACAGTTCAAGGAAGTTGGGCCAAGTACAATCTCCACTGTGACCTCTGGCATTATGTTTCCAAACAAAAATTTTAAAAAGTACCCATGTAAGATATCCGTTTATCAGGCCTTTTAAGAATTGCACCAACATTAAATGATTAGCTAGTCTCCCTCCCCACCAAGGGATTATATTTATCACCATTTTGGGTGCATTTGCAACAAGTAAACTGAGTCTTGGAGGTGTCCAAAGAGCTTTACTGTGCTTTTAAGCTATATTTGCACCTTGGTTACTGTCAAATCCGACTTCCAGGGGTAAAAAAAAAATAACCCAAAGGTGCACAGAACTCACCAGACTGCAGCAGATGTGTCTCCCCAGAGCCCAGCCACCAGTGCTCCCCGTTTCCTCCTCGTGGTCCTGTCATTAGAGATACAGTTCTCAAACCAGCTGGCGAGGGGACCCAGGCCAGCCCGGCAGCTCCCTCTGAAATTGCTGTTTCCCCTCAGTTGGCCAGCTTGCTGCCTTTTTCACACCTTTTCTTCAGTGAGTCCCCACACAGCGCCTCACGCCATGAGGCACGCAGACTCACTGGCAGCCCAGCCAGGGTACCCACTTCCACTGGACTGGCCTCAGCACATGAGGGGGCCGCTCCTGGAGCTCCCCCCACATCACACAGCAAAGCTACCCACCCACCTGCTCACTGAGGCTTTAACACTGCCCCAAAAAACACTGTCCCGTGTCACACTGACAGCCCAGCTCCTGGACTTGCCTGGAGCAGGCCTAACACCCCACAGCAGCACCTGCCTGCTCCCCTGCCATAAAGCAGAAAGGCTTTACACCCCTAGCAGTGTGCATTGCCAGAATGCAGACCAGAGCAAATAATGCTGCCTTAGGGGGACACCGCAGACCAGAGAAAGGAAACCCAAAAGGGGCATTTCCACAGGTACGCCCATACTGGAGCACCCTCAGTGCCTGCCCTGTTCCTCCTGCCTCACCTCCACTTCAGCAGCTCTGAGACCTGGCAAACAGTCCTGCTCTCTGAGAGAGGGGCTACCCCTACCCCTCCTGAAATAGCCATCCAGCCCCTCCTGCCCCCTTCTAGCCCTTTCTCCCCACCTCAGCGGCCTTGGCTGTGCTGGGGGCAGCCACACTGCCTCACTGCAGCCTCAGCCTGGCGGCTCTCAGGGACTGCCGCCCCAGGTGCAGCTGGAGACACATTCCTTTCCTAATGGATAAGAGCCCAGGAGGAGGAAATTTATGTAATGATCAAAGACGTTTTCCCCAGGCCGCGATTCTTTCATCGGGCCTGTTACAGTGTGAGTGCTGGCAGAGGCGCCCTCTGCAGATTGGAAGGGTTTTAGTCCATTTTGGCAGAGGGGCAACAGGGCTCTCCCACCTGCACATCATGAGTATTATTTGTGGTGTTGATAGCTGCTAACGCCCTCTCATGGCTGGTGAAAACAACCAGGGAAATGAACTAGAAACCACATTAGAAACTACTTTTGGTTGCCTGAGGAAATGTGCTGTCATTCCCTGACAGGCCTCCCTGCACCTGGCAAGTCTTGGCTGATTTCAAGCATCTGACAGAAACGGAAACCTAAAAGTACTGAGTTCCTACAAGCATCATCGAAATTGGAGCATTTTTTTACCTTTTGGCATACACCAGCGTGTTTATAACCTGAACCAGCCATTGCATGTTGCGTGGCAGCCCCTTGGAGAGCAAGGCCATCTCCAGGGAACAAGGTGGAACATTGGCACCATCGCTGTGGCAGGATTTAGGGACAAAGCCCCTATCTTCACCTCAAACCCAAGTAAGTAATTTTACAAGAGAAATAAATTGTTCAGTTATTCAGAATTAAAAAAAAAATAAATCTTTATCATCTTGAAAATAAAGTCTTAGGGAATTGGTGTGTTTGCATGAAAAGATATTGTCATGAAAGGACAATGCCATACGGCGAGGAAGTGAGGATCATGCTGACTCCTCAAGCACTTGGCAGGCTTTCTGGAAGGAGATCCAAAATGTCTGTGAGACGGACGCTCTGTCAAGTCTATTTTAACAGGGTGAGGGCCAAAACCTACAGTTCATTTACAGGGTGCCCTTGTCGGAAAATATTTGCCTTCAAGATTTAGAGTTACTACCAGGGCTCTGGTTAGTAGAGACTGAATGCTTTGCTGACTCATACTATATATAATGAAAGCTTAATAAAATAGAATATATCTAGTTCATGAAGTCTCTTGATATTGTGTTGTAATTTAGTCCACCAACAGCCTTTATTTAAAGTTGGATTCCATGAGTCTGTTATAATGAGCTAAAAAGTGCACAGATAAGCAGTTATTTCTGAAAATGTGGCTCCCTATCGATGTATATTTTGCACAGCCTGTATATCTTAATTGAATTGAAACAAGCATGGGACCCTAGGGTTTTTTAGGCCTAGTGAGGCATTAAATACTCCAAAAGCACAATAAAAAATGAAAAAAACCCACACTTCTCCAAACTATAGAACCTATTGCTTTAGCTCTGGGCAAAGCACTCCTAGTACCTCACAAAAATACACAAAAACATTGCTACAGCCCTTCATAGTCTATCTCTATAGCCTTCATACCTATAATCTTATTTATCTCCTACACTTTTGATACACCCATCTTTCTGTCTTAAGTGCTCCTGTCGTCCCTTCAAGTTGCCTCACATTCTTGCAAGTGCTTGTATTTTTTTCCTCTGTTCTTTTTGAAGCCGCTTACTCCAGGAGTACTTTTGCATTGACTGGAAACAAACATGGTTTTGGGTGTAGTGGCAAACTGTTGTTCTCTGTGTTGAGATGGGGCTCTACTTTACTTATTTCAGGAAAGTCTGTCTCCATTGGAGTTGGATTAAGATCATGTAGACATTGTGTAAAATTTTTGAATAATTTGTGCTGTGTACATGGCTGCATATATCAACATGAATAAGAACACTAGCTGTTCTGTGTATTAAATACACAACAAATTGAATCTGATGTAGAAGAATGATCTAGCTCAAAGTAAATAGCAGGAGCAAAACTCCTTTTCCAAAGCGAATCTTTTAAAAGCTTAAGAGCTGTTGAGTTCAAAAACTGTTCTTTTTCATTATCATACTTCCTGCCTTGGGCTGATAGCAAGTACCAGAGCAATCCTGAATACTCTAAGTGAGCCACTGCTCAACCTATATTTGACTGAAATTTGGAGACCCCAATGGGCTAGGCAATTAGAACAAAGATCTGAAATCTTGGATGCTTACCCAAATTGAGCTGAACCTCTGAATATTTTTGTTTGCCAGTCACTCTTGGATGATACTATTTACATTGTCACAGAGGGAGTATTATTGATCACCTTCCACTACCATGGCTGTTATAGTGTCAATCAAAAACAAGCAGCTTGATAACATTCAGACTCCGGCTGTACAAATGTTCTCTTTTTGGGGCTCATTACTTCACTCCAGCTGGCATCTTTTCAGCCAGAAAAAAGCACTGGTGTTTTCCTTCAGTACAAACAAAATTCTGTGAAAATATTTTGCATAAAATTGAATCCCATTTAATTAAAGATGATCTTTCTTAAAAAATAATCAAAAAACCTCTTGCTTAGGCATTAAAACTACAAGTGGTGCACTGTTAGGATGTATCTTTTTTTATTCTATATCTTGATATCACAATCAAAGATCATTGGTAGTGGGTGAAAATGACCAGACTATGGAATAGACTTGAAATCAAAGACTGAAAGATTTCATTATGCTAGAAGGAGTTGTTGCCGACAAATTAAGATATGTTAATTCAAGTGCCAAGCAGAATACATTGATGGATTGTAGTGTAGAGCTGGACAAAGAAAGGAAGGTCTACTATTGTTATGCGTTACTAAGTTTATTTTACCTATAAGGAAAAGAATATTGATTTCATTCATCTCAGTCAGTTGCAAGTTTAACTGAAGAATAATTCAAATTCAGTGACATCGGCTGTACAGATGATGGTATTGTAGCAGAGGATGGCAAGAAAAGGTGACCCAAGAGCGATATATGCAATTGCATTAGAAGAGATCAAAACCAGTCTGTCTTTAACAGCAGGTAGAGCAGGATCTGTAGATTCTACTGCTCCTGAGGTCTATGATAACCTTTGTAATGTCTATGGGTTTTAAGCTGTGGTTGATTTTTCATTGTGCTTATATGTAACCAGGACACACAGACCAAAAGAGCAATAACATGGGACATTGACTCTTGATACCTGCTAGTATAAGTTGGGAGAAACTATATAAATCAAAGGAGTTAAAGTAGTTGTAACCAAGTGGTGAAGCAGTTCATAGGTGGAAAAATTATTTACATAGTTCAGCAACATAGACCTGATTCAAAATCATATGAAGTAAAGGAAAATATTTCCAAATCACGTCAGTAAGTTTTGGATTAAGCTTCTATACCAAGACACAGTGAAGCGATGTAGATTTGCAATTCCGTTTTTTGTGAAGAACCTTTTTATTTTCTGAATTTGAGGTTTTGAGAGGTGGAGTTTTTTCTAACCTTTCTTGAAGTAAGATATTATCTTCTTATTTTTCCACCTAAGGACTCAGTGTGGAACAGCATAATCACATGAATAGCCATCTAAAAATTAATCAGAGGATCCATGTGCTTAAATCTCAAAATTTCTGTAAATTGTTGTCACAAAGACTTGAAACAAAAATTCAGATACCACCACAAATGACAAGAAATTAATTCAGATGTTCATTACACTTGATACAATTCTAAATAGTTACATTTCATAGACACTAAAAAATCTGACCTCATCAACATTTTCTACTGAAGCTGAAATTTCTTACTTCAATGGTCTTAGCTTCATTTCAGTTAATAATATGCAAGAAAGCCGAGTCTCACTGTGTTTCTTATCATCCAAAGAGATTTTGTTTCACAACTATTTACATATTCGGTCTCTGAAGTAAAAAATTAGAAACCATTTTATATAGTCTTATTTTGCTACAAAGGCAACTAGTCTGGTTTATGAGAATATGTCTACGTGCACATGTAAAAGAAGCAGGATTGACTACACACTGTATTTGCTCACGGTTGCCAAATAAACAGGCATGGGGAGAAATAAAGCAGGCATAATTCTTTAAGGAAATCCTGAACACATGAGAATATATATGAAATCTGAATGTTTTTCTCTTTCTTGTTTGTTTTCAAACAATGTCTTAGATGTAAAATTCCAGGGTTTTGTTTTAGAATAAGCTTTTTTGAATGAGTAAATATGAGACAAATGTGTGGATTCAAACCAAAAGTATGAGGGATTTAGTCTTCACTGGGTCAACAGGATTGAAATGAATCAATCTTGCCTTATGTGAGCACCAGGCTCCCTACAGAAACAGGTATTTACCTTACCTTAAAACATTTGCTTACCTCTAAGTGCAACGTGTTGTTTCTTTTCTTGTCACCAGTAACAAAAACCTTTCACACACTTTCATCTCCTTGTGAATTGTGTTCCTCTCACATATTTTTACATTTCACATTGCAAATTTTGTTTATGTAATTTTGAATCTCAGGTAAAGTCTTCCTTTCATTTCTTTTATCTGTCCAGTATACATCCAGAAAATAACACTTCTTGGGTTTAATTTTCAGAGATTCTGAGCATCACAGAGCCTCACTGAAGTAAGGTATGTTACTCAGGCCAAGAAAGTGGCAAGATTTGTGCCTAACCTGAGACATCTAAGTTTACTTTGAGGCACCATTATGCCTTGTGTAATAGAATATTAGGGGAAGTCTTGCTGAGTGGATGGCCCCTTCTGTGGTATCCTATACCTCAAATCTCTCTTTCACAGAGAAGTTCATACTGATACGTCTCAGAATCTAATAATGGTAGCAGGACTTATTTAGCTTTCAATGTATTTTTACTCCAAAGCAATGATAACACTGAAGGCAGTGGCATCCAAAGTGCAGCAAAAGAAATATGAAAAGTATTGTTTTGTCTGAGGCACAAAATGGAGCTCTGATGTTTAGACTCCCAATACTTAAGATATCATCAGCAAGTATTCTCTTACTTTGATGATAGCAGCTAGAAAATAGTTCAGGTGCTGTTAATATTTATAATCAGCAGTATTTTGTATTTTGTTACAAAATATTTAATTGCTTGATCTGGATCTACAATCAGTGACAACAAAACAAATAAACCCTGACTTTCCTGGGAGTGTTTTACAGTTCTTCCTACATCCTGAATCAAATTACAAGATAACTAGCTCTGCTTGATGTTGGAGCTAAATCTTTATCATTGTAACCGACTCAGATATTAAATCCTACTTTAATATTTGCAAAAATGCAAAGTAATTTAAACAATTAAGTTTATTAAAGGAAATATGCAGAACATGGGAGGAATGAGGGAATTGGAGAAAAAATAGAAGAATGAGCAGGAGGGAGAGCCAAAGCTATGGCAAAGTACGTTACTGGTAGATTCTGCCAACTAGCAGAAAGGCACTTTCCATCCAAAGTTCTGTTTTCCTACTATTCAGGCTGCAGTCGCTCTCTGCTAAACGAGCGTGGCAGCTGTGCAAACTCCTTTTTAAAATCTGGTATTTCACATGTTCACTTGGCATTTAAGCTCCATGAGGTTCCTCTTCAGTGGATTAATGCATACACCAGTTTTCTCTTGAATGGTAGAAATCCCATAAAGGTCAACCCTTATCTTCCAAAGCATCATTAGATCAGAATTAAAATCTGTAAGGTAAAGCTGATAAAAATGCCATTTACTTCTGTCTTTGTTTGCATCATCTCTAGAAAGTGTGAAGAGAGTATCTGCCAAGAGAGTCCTGATTATAACTATGTTTGCGGGAAATCCTCCCCAGAAGTATCTTCACTTCTAGAAATATGAAGAAAAAAACAAACCAAAACAAACTAAAAAGGGAACAGTGTGACTTAAAAAATGTTTTTAGATCATACCTGCAAACATGTCAATTCTGGCCACCCCTTTGTTTCCCAAGTGCATGACTAACATTTTCAGCACATTTGAAGAGATCAAATTATTTAATATTCCACGTGTTTTATTAGGTGCCATCATTGATTGGCCTCTCAAGTTATGGAAAGAACCAGAACAATTCATAGCTTTCAATGGTATTTATAATTCTATATTTTCTGTAGCTTACTGTCTGTGTTTTCCATTACACTGAAGTTAGTATTGACTTGTAGTTCATTGTCAGCTCAGCTGACTGGCTTATGATGTTCCTTCTTTAAGTAACTGTGTTGATGCATCCTTCTGGGACTCTGGCTATGGAGACTCCTTATTGTATCTCTATTATCACACAGTTCTTGTGTAGATTATCTTATAGATACCTCCAGCGCTTCTGTTACAGTTTACTCAATCGCTTATCCTGGAAAAGCCAAAGTCACTGGCTTTGCATTTTACTCAGACATTTACTCATGCATGTTAATTCAGTAATGAGTCTCATTAACACAGCAGGACTGTGTTCTTTAGTATATTCTGCATTCTGAAACCAAGTCATCACTAATAGAGATTCCAGTGCTGATTAAATAATGAAAAAGGCCTCTGTTGCCTTGCTAAACAGGACCTGGGCAGTCAGCCTGCAACTGTCATCCAGCTGAACTTGCTAGACATTGGCAAAAGATAGAGCAGGCTAAAGAAAGTTTCTCAAGCCCATGCAAGAGTAATTTCCTTTCCATCTGCCATTGTGGAACATGGTTTGCTTTTCCCAGCCAGCAAATCTTGTCAATGCCTGGAAAAATTATGCCTTCATAGTATCACTTGGCCTATGGTTCTTATGAGACCATTAGCAGCACACTTTTCAGAAGCATATAGTCCAGCCACTTCCCTCAGAAGTACCACCATGGAAGAATTTTAGTGCTGCTAGTTGTCCAGCGTAGAAGGAAAAAGCCAGTGTAGTTATGTAAAGCAGTTGGCTGTGATGCTAATTTGAGATGCTAGTTTGAGTCATAAAATTCTTAGGTTCATAGGACACCCAGTTCGGACATCAATGTGACTTCTTTATCAGTATGACCAGTTCCTTCTTATATCTTTGTTTTGCCATTCCTTTGCCTTCATACCCAAAGACCATGAAGTGGTTGTATCAGCTGTTCAGTCAGTCCTCTAGTCTGACAAGGTTAACATGATAGGAAACACGGTTGACTCGGGAATGGGTGATCTAGCCTGAAAAAAATAGGAAGTTTAGCATTAAATGATATCTGAGCTGTTTCAATTAAAACAAAAATCAAAGCCATCAAAATTCTCCTTTTATTCCATCTTTTTTGTACTTTGTATCATCAGGGTAGGGAGCACTAAAATATATATTTTTTAAAATACAGTCAAGTGAAAACTGAGTGGAGAATTGTTTCTAACTACATCAGTGGATAAACACCAGGGAAACAAAATTGTTGTATTAGCCAAAGACCATCTTTAGCAAATGGCCATGAATACATTTAGGATTACATTAAAAGAAGGTTTCTAATCTTCAGAGGGATCAGATGTGAGAACAGCTTTCTAATAAATCTCTGTAATAACCCTAAGGTATTAAGCTTGATCAGTTTATGATCATGGTTAATTACAATAGCTGAGACTGCCTTGATATTTTAGGGAGCCCCTTCCAGAACTGAATCCTGTATTGGCACCTCTAGATGCTGAGATCCTTGACAAAATGAAATTTCCAAGCAAAAAATTGGACAGAATATCACATACGGATTCTGTTTTTTTTTACTATGTGCTGCTCTCCTTTGCAAACTCAAATATGCAGATGTCTATGCATATGCAATCCATATGTCACTGTTCACATTTAACTCTCTGCTCTAGCAACAGAAATCAAGGCTAATTCTAGGTCTTCATGGCACCAGACAACTTCTGTCTCACACACAATGGCCAACATGAGCTCTGAATCCCATTCAAACTTTTACTGATACAACTTTCAATTAAATGAAAGATACCAATACTGTGCACCTTAGGATATCATTTCTGCTCATCCGCAATACAGCTGCAGCAACCTTTATATTTAACACATTTAGAGTGGATCTCTGTGAAGAACAGCTGTAGTTCCTCTCTGTCTGTGTTCTTGTTTTAACTAGAAATGTAAACGATTACAGGAAGATTCAGCACTAACAGATACATTATAACTTACAATGCCTTACTGTTAGGATTATTCATTGTGTTGATACAATGCCCTCTTTTTGCATTATGCTCTTCATTGCTATTTAATTTTCAGTTCAGTACCTCTTCAGACAAGTATTTAGAAAAAATATAGGGCATTTAGTGTGGTATTACATTCACAAACAGATGTATCTCCTTTGATTAACTCTCATTCTTCCGGTGGAAAGCATTTGCTTAAGCAACGAGCAGTGCTTTCTTTTGTGTTGTCCTCTTTGTATGCCATTGTGGCAATGGCCACTTCTTGTGTTTAATTTCTACAGTTCATCATTGGTGTTTTTAGAATCAAGTTCACGAACTGTCCAATGGTAGTAAGAACAACAGCAATAATAATACTTAATTACTTATTGTTAGGAACATGAAAGATTTCGCAAGATTCATTGTACTCCAGTGGAGTATACTTGACAGTAAGTTAGCTGAGTTTTAATCACATATTCTTACCAAGTTCAATAGCTAACATGTTTGAAAGTCCAGTCAATTTCTTAAGCTATATGGCTTAATGAGGCATATATAGGCCCCCATAGTCTTTGCACTTATATGGCAATTTTGTGATTAATACTAGTTAATGACACATCAATGCACAATTAAAGTGAATGATGAAAATGATCATCTAACCCTGGTAAAGAACATGCTAAAGCAACATTTGAGCAAGGTGTCAGAGAGGGACAATCTAGATAAATATGGTTCAGTTTTCTGCTGCATTAAGTTGAAATCAAATAATATTTGTTTTTACATTGTAGAAGGCGCCAAACAGATTTGATTGATTGCTTCTGCTTTCCTAGCTTGTTGTTTCTTCTTTTTTTTTAAGCTACTTCCTCAGTGATGTATAAGAATGAAAGCTAGCAGTGAACAAAGGTGCCAGAAAGATGGGAAATGCAGATAATCACAGAATCCATCAGTAAAGGATATTCTACATCTGTCCATAGATAAGAAGTTTAAAGACCACATTATAACATATGCAGTCTTTCACTCTTTTCTCAAACTGATGATAAAGGAATGGGACAACAGATTTGACAATATTTATTCAGAGGGAACTGGTCAGCCACACAGTGTCAGCCAGAAATAGCAGCAGTATTTTAGGAATAAGAGCTCCCGTTCCTCTGCCTTCTCTTTAGATAATTTGTTGTTCCTGTTCTTGTACTGTTGCTTTGAATTGTGTTGATATAAAAATAATAGATACTGTAACTTCTGTCAAACTTTTCAGCCAAGGACCTCAAAGCGCCATCCAAAATTACTAATTCTTCTCATGTTTCCAGCAGATGTGTTTATACAGGTATCAAGGTATCAGGGAGTCTATTTTACACAGCCTGTCCTTTGCTACAAGTGCCTGTCTTCATTGTGGTGGAAAAACAGGGGAGTATTTGTCAGATGCTGTGTTCTCTCATGACTAGGCTTTGTTATGCACGTGATAGTGCAGGGTATGAGGACCATTAGAGAATGTATGCCTAACCCTGGTACTGATAAATGGACTTGCCTTCTTTGTCAAGTGGAAGAAGCCTATACTTTGTGGTACTGAAAACCTTGCTTTTACTTCCTGTTGAATTATCAGTACTTTACCTTCCCATTTCCTTTTGTGTGGTTCTGTGTGTCTGAGAAATGTCATGTGTTTTATAAACACAGGGGAGAGACAAATCCTTATGTCAGTGAGTGAGACTGACTTTTTATGTATCAGCAGGTGATAGGGAGAATGGGCTGAAAATAGGAAGGAATGTGCATGTTCTGACTGCGTAGGGCTGCAGACAGCAGAATGGGAAGAAGCTATTGACAATGATAAATACAGTTATTTAGTTGGATAAACGATCCCAAACCTTGGAATCTCTGTAATGATTTTTAATGGGGTTGCACAATAGCTATACATAAAAAAATAGGCAAACCTTAAGGTGGAAATCATAGATACTTTGAAGTCAGTAACAAAACTCTCCTTAATAGGCTAGGATTTCACTTTGAAAAGATTGCAGAATTGTTAGATAAAAGAAGAGGGTAGATTTGGTAAAAGAAAAATTCCTTACACTAAAATTTAACAGACTGCAAAATAGTTTCCTGTGAGGAACATCTGAAATGCTATTCCATGAGCTAATTAAAATTTTCTCGGACAAAGCAGTTGTGAATATATTGCTACATGTTGGATGAACTAATAGGCCTTTTTCATCTTTTAACTTTTACTATACTGCTATAATAAAAGACACAAAAATCAGTTCTTTCCAGTGGTTCAAGGAATTATTTCACTTTACAAAGCTAGAAATGTGCCAATTTGCTTGGCCATGTCCCTTTAAGGTGACATTCTAATAAAATGTGTTCAATTACTCCAAGCTTGAAATGTTGTACTATCTTTTTTTCTATATTTAAATGATTTCACACATTTTTGACACAGTTTATCTCATTGTCATTTTGTATCTTAGCTGGTAGAGAGCCCTAGTTTCTGGGTTTCTTTCTGGCTTTCTTGCAATACAACCACAAAGCATAAATATCATCCACAGATTTATTTTTCTCTAATGTGATAATGATATAATGATTGAGACAGGAATCTTCCTTCTGTAGAAGTAATTCTTTTCTTATACACTGTAAATGGAGAATTATGCTGTCTTCTGTTTCTGGTGAATGGAAATTCAAAAGCAAACCTTTCAAAGAACTTAATTTTAAATCAAATATGACTACGCACCTCAGGTGTTTAACAGAATATGACTGACAATGTGGCTTTACCTTAAAGAAAACTGAAGAAAATGGCATCTCTTTTCTGTGAAGATGGGCGGAGATTGTAAGTAAGGTAGGAATGACCTCTGTGCTGAATGAGGGCTTTGCATCAGTCTTAGCAGGGTTTATAACACCAGTTAGTAATTTCAAATATGGAAACAAACATTACCACAACTGAATTAAAAGATGACTAGAAAATGGGATAAAATGTACGTAGGGTTGTAGCAGACTAACTTGATACAAGTTTGGCAGAGTTCTGCACAGTCATGTTCAAAAAAATGTGTATTGGAAAGAAGTGCAGCAGGCTAGTAAAACGCTCAGAGGGAAGGGGAATGACTATGGCAAATGTTGCCTGGTGTTGGCTGTGTACTAGGCAGCTGTGTTAGTGCAGTGGTGAATTCAAGTTCACAGACCTTGTCTGTATCTAAGCATCTCAGACCTCAGGATTACCTTGGTTGAGCCAGCTTGTGTCTGAATACTAAACACCCTTATAGAAAATACCTGAAAGGCTTAACTTGCACAGCCTGGTAAAATCACAGATGAGAGATGTGAATGGTGTCTGTAAGTCATAGAGGGGAACTATTTATTTCAGGGGAATGTTAGCACAAGATCTGATAAACACCTAAGCTAGATGAGAATTGTGTTCTAAAAATCAAGTACACATCCGGGAGAAACTGAGGGAAAGACAGAGAGACAAATGTTATGATTGGACTTGATAAGCCTAGGGAAGAGGATGAGTATTATATATATTTATTTTTAGACTTTGTGACTGTGAGGCCAAGACTCTGTTACTGTTGACGTCTTTTCTGACACTCTGATTTAAAATGACTGTAAACATGAAGAGTTAAGAGGGAAGGTTGGACAATGACTTGGGTGAAATCCTGACCCCAGTAAAATCAGTTCAAACTGCTGATTTGATGGGGCTAGGATTTTACCTTGAGTAAACTGCAGAGATTCTTCTAAGTGATCATTTTGCCTGGCAATGCAGAACACCTAGTAGCAGAAACACATATTAAAACATCAAAGCCTTTACTTGCTTTATGCTAGTTCAAAGTACATGCTGCAGTTCTAAACGCTTCAGCATAACTTTCCTCTTCTATAGAGTGGTTTATATTCTCCTGTAAAGAACTAGTAGCATACTCTCTGAAGGTAGTGCCATGCTGTCCTAAGTTGCTTGTTCTAGCAATACACAGACATTTTTCTAGGACAAAGAAAATGGCTAATTAAAGTTAATTAACATATTGAATGCCCTGGACATTTTTAAAGGAAGAGGCACTTGAAAAGGAATGGCTTTTACTCAACACTTTCTAGTTTTTCTCCTTTATTGCTGAGAAAGAGCAATTAGGTAAGCTCAGTTAAAAAAAAAAATCCTCATTTTATATTTTATATATAAGAGAGAAAATGTACTGAGAGGCAGTAAAAGAAAGAGCTAGAAGTATAAATGTGAATAAAACTTTCAAGGCAATTTACTATAGCGTGAGGCCTGATTTCTGCATGGTTAAGTCCTTAGTTTTTATGTTCATTCATGCTCAATGACATGCAGAGCTGAAGTGTGTGGCTAAATCGTGATGGTTTCACTGGGACATATACACAATCATAAAGTTAACAGGTGCCATCAGGTGTAGGGATGGACTAAATTAATTTTTTTGAACACATGTCAAGACACAGATATTGATGTTCCCTGGAGGGCAACATGCTATTCTCTCAGGCCAGAGGACTGAGGAGTGAGAAGAGAGACTTCCACTCACACTTGGGGTTGTTCTGGGACTGCACAATTGCAGCAGTATAATTTAAATTCAAGAATGTATTATAGAGGTTTTATTTTTAATCTATTACAAAATGAAAAAGCAGTGAACTAATGGGAGAAAAGCTATGAAACAGTCAAAAAGCCCTTTAACTTTTCTTCTCATCACCACAGGAAAATAAACCCTCCCCCCTGTGCTTCTAGGTCTCTGTCATATTAAGCAGAGTTAAAACTAATTTCTTCTCACCATTTACTTAATTTCTATACTGGATCTCCTGAGCAGACCTGTTTGTTATTTGAAGATGAGGTTCACATGCCATGGACCAACAAAGGCAAATATGGCCAGTTCTCTGATGCTGTCTTACGTGTCTCAAGCTGAATGTGGAAAGTCCATTACTGTGTCTTCAAAAGTAATTTCAAAATGCAAATGCACTGGCTAGCAGATTCTTATCTCAGAAAGATAGGCAATTTCCTTGCCCCGTGCTCATTTATTTTTCATAAAGAATGAAATATAGGGCAGAGTTTTATTTGTTGACAGTTATCAGCAGTAACTCAGACTCAACACTGACCTAAATTCTTCCTACTCAGAAGCGCTGAAGTAGAAAATAATGAAAGCAGTGTTGTTTCTCAAATGCAAAACTTGAAATTGCTGGAATGCCTGCAAGTTCAAGGCCTCCAGTTCTACTGTTCAATTCCTTACAGTAAATTTTTATGTAGAAAAATTTACCTATTTGCTAGGTATTCCTGTACTAAACTAGAGACCCTACTATAATATTTTATCTCCTTCTTTTCCCCCAAAAAGCCCTTTTTATAAAAAGATTGTGAATATCATTTATGGAGGAGTGAGAATCCTTAATTTTATGCCCAGTTGTATATATTTTATTTTTCACATGCATGTGGAATTTAATGCTGCATCACAGCATTATGGAATATCTGCGAAGAGTTGGATGCTGCTGATGCTGTCTTTTGTATTGCTGTTTGAAATTAATCATTTGGCCAAAGTAAATGTTTGGAACTTAAATGTTTTGGTCTTCTGCTGTCTTCTTTACAAGGATGAATATTTTTATGACAGAGAGGATTCTTGTTTATAGTGTTTGGTAGCTTCCTAATAATGTATCATTGTAAGGAACATTTCTCTGAAAACCAACCAAACGACCTCATTAAAAACAGTGTTAGTGTGTGTTAGTGCTCCTAACAATCATCACATCAGCAATAGCAGTCTTCAGCAGTGACATTTTTATTTTACTAGAATAAATTACTCCAGCTAATGGTAATTAAAGCCCTGTATACAGCTTTGACGTCTCAGCAGGAAATCCCACCTTTCAGCTGAGAGGTTTTGGGGTAAGATATAGATAACAATATGGCAACCTCCCAGTACCCATTATACCCTCAGGTAGATTGGTAGGCAGCCAGTTGTCTCATAGACTGTCTCGGAGTGCCAATTTATGTCAAATGTCTTTTTTTTGCTGTTTCTCGTCCTTTGCTGTATTTACTGTAGTTGGCCAACTACTGATTTCCCTCTGACATTAGGGGTTTTTTTTATACACAGGAAGCTGTCTACCTGTCAAAGATTTCCTTTCAGTCCCCAGGGGTGAGAGGAGCTGAACAGAATGGTTGGAGAAAATAAATTGCTCAGGAGCATTCCCCACTGTGCTGAATCCAATACAGAAATACAAATGAGAGCAAATAGTGTAGCCAAAGTCTGGCAGCACTGTGCTGCATGGAACATCTCTACACAGAAGCAGAGGGAGGCTTGACCTCTCTGGCATCCAAAAAGGCCTGGGACAACCTGTCCTGTCTAGTGTTGTTACCGATTTAAAGGTATGCTATTGCAACGTTCTGTGGCCTTCATCTTCGAAGCAAAAAACACATGCTATACGTTCACTTTTACTTCCTGATGTACCTGAATAAAATGGAATTATTCTTTTTTTTCCTTTCAACGTGGTGTTGCAGGTTTTTGGAGGACTGAATATCAAATAAAACAACACTCTTTCTCTTTAGAAAGGGTAATTCCACATACAGTAAGGATGAAGTTTGTGCAACCTTGTTTATGTGAAGGCTTTTTGTTCCATGGGTATATTTGTATAGCTGATTCTACTGTGGTTCTTCAGAGGCAAAGAAAAAGACAAAAAAGTAGGATATGTTAGGAAATAGGCTGTTATTGCTGGAGTTAGTGATGGCCCCTTTGGTAGTGTGCAAGTGAGGGAGGAAGCCTGTGTTGCTTGGTCTGAACATCTAATGGTGTTATCCTGCTTCACAGAGCAAAAGTTACATTTTCTCTATACATTTGGCCTAAGAAATGGATGGTGAAGGCCCTGTAGGAAAATGCACCATAGAAATTTTTGCTCCTGGTGAGCACCCTGCTATCCATACCTAGGCTGGAGATAGATCTGAACAATATCTTTTATTTTCCCTAAACAGCTACCATATATGAGGAGGCCACACATGGCTCTTGTATGTCTCTCTGTGTGTGTGTATCACCAGTTGTAGCCTGTGCATGTTTCATTTCCCATTAAATTGTGGGTGTCAGCTTCAATAAGATGATGGTCTAGCCTTAAGAGGTGCCTTGTGCTACTGCTCCCTTGTACCGATGCTACTTAAATGTGGTGCTGCTTAAGGGACATCTGGGCCCCACCAGGGCTCTGTGAAGGGAGAATAAGTGTATCCATAGTCTGCAGTCAACTCTGAAGAAAAGAAAAGAAGGTGGAGGTTAGGCATTCTACTAATATGGCTTTTTACTGCCTCTGGAGTATTCTGGTTCACATGAAAATAGCTACTTTACCATGTGTTTTAGTATAGTTAAATTTGGAAATGTAAAAAAGCATTGGTGTGTTGTATAAAGTATATGGCTTCATATACTGTAGGATATTCTACTAATAGAAGATGTCACTTTACTAATGTAATTTTGTATTATTCATACTTGCATATTGAATTTTCACTTTTCATATTTCAGTTTGTATTTGATCTCATTATTATACTTTCCTAGACTGCCAAACCTCACTGGGGAGTTGTTACGTTGAGTATTTGGTCTGGTTTTATTTGCTTGTTCCTGCTGTTCCCTTCAGAGGTATCGTTAAGATAAGAATTTGATGTTCTATATTTTTAATCATTTGTATACCTCAAAGGGCTCATTAGACCTTGTTATTTGAAAGCGTGCATGTGTGTATATAGAGACTGATAGACAGGTAGATGTACATGCGTATATATTGTGGTTTATGTTTGTATTTTTGAGGGGAGAAGATAACGAATGAGGTCCTGTATGTAAAGCAAGAAACTTAAATAGGTCATTGCTAATTAATTAATGTTGAAATAAGAAGGAGCTAATATCCTGAGTTCCTTTGAAAATCTGGCTACTCATATGCTCAGCTAAGTATGGATTAAGGTATTTAACTGCAGATTCTTATGCATGAGTGAACTACTCCTCTTAATGTAGGTGTGCATGTATATTAAAAGTTGCATGAATGTATAAAATTTCCACTTCATAGTACATCAGTATTATACAAAGCCTATCCAGAATGCTATAGAATATTGGAAAAGGATGCCCCTAAAATAATACAATTTGCACTTTGAAAGTTGTCAGAAATCAACATTCAGACTATAGCATCCTTGTTGTTATTATTATTAATGTGTCTGCATTAATGTCTGGGAAACCTGGACTTCATCTGCAACCCAATTGAGCTGTCATTGTTATTTCATCATTATAATGATGAAATAAACAAACATCACTTCTTTTTTTCCCCCTGGAAGTTTAAATTTGTTCTTATTCTCTCTGGGTATGTTATGCTCTTCTCTGCTTTCCTTGATAATGCATAGAGCATACTTATTAAGATTGACATCTGTACAGTAGTATCTCTCTTGTATAATCTCTGTGTGCCTCAATCTTTTTTGTGCCATCTTGTTTTGGGGTTTGATTTCCTTCTTCATTCCTGCCATTGCAGGGTGAAAAGTAAAGAACAGCCTGTGCAGAAGTTAGCCTGACTTCATGAAACTGTTCCTTGTGGCTCTGTGCAGTCTGGTGGATGAGTTGTTCTGAGTTCTGTTTCCTTGTCAGGAAAACTTCCTGGAAGCCCGAGGTGAGCTCAAGTTCTAATTACAGATGAAAAAGCAGTGTTTTCAGTCAGAAGAAATTAATTTAATGGCAAATGTTACATTATTTTTCATGACAGGGCTTTCTTGTTATGATAAAAATGGCTCTTAAATGGCACAATTTCCCTGTGAACAAAATGAGAAAGCTGTTAAGGAGTAATTCTTACATGAAAATAGACCATTCATTTTAGACACTTCGCAGGTGTGTAAGAAAGGCAATCAATAAACCTCAAAATCTGCATGGAAGGCTTTATTTCCATTTCATTGATAAGTAAATGTGGGCATTCTGGTGCACTAGGAACTTTTGCTAAGATTGGTTTCAGTCAGGGAGAAGTCATCTGCTCCAAGGATTGCTGTTCTGCTGCCATGCTTTCCTACTACAGGAAGAAAACTTGCAGATCAGGTCCTATCTATTTTTTTATCTTCTGCTATTGCATTTAGTATAGAAGTGAAATTGTGCACCTGGGAAATATAGTGTAATCAACACTGATTACATTATAAAAGAGTTGCTTCCCTCCATCACTGAAAATGTATTTATTTTGCAAGAAACTCACTGGAACTCAAATGCAAACCTAGATGAATTCTGTGAATTTCAGTGCTAGCCAGCCTACACATTTCTGTCATCTCTGCTTGCTCTCTGCTGTAAATATGCAGTTCTGTTCATTTGTGTCACAGAAGCAAACATGTTTTCATGTCCTTTGTAGACGTCTTCTGATACTATTGGCATGAGCTTTTTTCCCCTAGATTGCCTATGAGCTTTTTATGAGTGCTCTCCAGCAGCTCCAAATGGCTGGATCTGTCTTCCCTGTTGTGGCATGGTACAATATTCAGGACAACAAAATCAGGAAATATGTGATGTTCGGAGATAGTTTGAGATCAAAACAGGATGACTGTTGCTCTCTGCATGGGAATGTTAGCTCTGCAGTACATCTGATATATGAGTGTTTGTCTCTCAGTATTGCCAGATGGGTATAAATCTGGGCTCTCAGGATTTAGAGTGCTAAATTTGTCAAGATGGCATTGTGAGAATATTAGCTGCTAGCTGCTAAACTCTCCGTTCACCGAGAAGGCTGCTCTTGATGCTTCCTGATAAGTTATGTGAAATGTTTGTAATTTTTTCTTTTCTTTTTCAAAATCTCTTGCCAGTGTTTATCTTTCCTAGAATTTAAAATGACGTTTGCTTTAAGCTATGTGAAATAACATGTAAGTAAACAACATAAAAATCAACCCTTTGATTTAAACATTTTCACTAATTAAAACTGTCTCCACATTTTCCCACTGCTGTTATACATTTCTGAACGTCTATGATCTCTTAAGAACAATCATATAAGTGTATTAATTATTATTTCTGATTCTTGAATATAAGTTTTAGCTGTAGGCTGCCGGCAAAGTCCAGCAAATATTCTCCTCTGTGCTGCTTATGCCAGGATGTACAGTACTATCAATCGGTTTATTACCTCTTGTTCTTTCCAAGCTTTTGATTGCAGTCACAAAGCCCAAAAGGACTCGTTAAGATTGTTTCACTTTTATTTCCATGTGCTTGAAGCACTCTTTAAAAATAAAGGTTTTAACCTAGGTAAAACTTTTTTGAACACATTTTGAAAATCAGGCCGGGTCCTAATTGAGCAGAAAGAATTTATCGTCTTTCAAGAAGTCTACATGCAAACTGTCATTAATTGTAAGCTCTCGGAGTAAGGGAAAAGGTACAGCATTCAACAGACAAGTGAGGATAGCTCTTTGGTTAGAGATTGATTAGATAATTTGTGGGCAAAGAGGAAAAAACATTATCTTACATGTAGGATGACAGGGGAGTGTCTAGGTATGATTGTACTCCCCCTCTTTTACATACCCTGCTGAAGTATTTTGTATTTCTTAGTGTCTTCTTTCTCACTAAACTATTTGGTCAGAACGTCAGCCAGTGTAAATTGGAATAGTTCCATTGAAATGGACGCATTTATGCTAATTTGTACCACTTCAGGACTCTCCTCATGTACCAGGGTTATGCAGTCCTTTGAAAAATGACAGCAATTTTTTTTTTTTATAATAACAAAATGCTGTTCTTCGGGCTATGGAAAACAACTCAAGCTTCATACAACATTATGTTCAGTAAAAATATTTGGCATAGAGTATGGTGTTGTTTCTCCTACAATGAAAGCTGTCTTACTTCCATAACAGATTAAATAAATTACTTGTTAACATTTACAGCTGTTAACTTACTTACTCACTCAACACATCACAAGGGATCGGTGTCAGCAGGAGTGAAAATTATGTTAAAGTAACTAGATTTAACAAGACAGAAAAAAATTAGTTCTGGAAAGTTGAAACATTTAATTACATGCAGTTTCCTGGGAATGAACCATTTTCCTCAGCGTAGTGTTCCAATCACTTTCCCTAGGCTCTGGGTGGGCACAGAGATCTGCCTGTACGATGTTGTTCTAACAGTAAGACTTTAGTTTAGAAATAACTTGACCTTGGACATGAATGCCCTGTCTGAATAGGAGTGCAGACATCCTCATCTCAGAGGGGCATGTGATTCCCCATTGCTATCTTTTGACCCCAGCAATAAAAAGGCTAATGAAGGGCTGGAACTTTGAATCCGGTTCCTTTTTCTTAGAGTCTTTGCTTTGAACTTAAAATTGATGTTAAAGTGGAAGGATTTCCCCTAGTAATGTATGCAAATTGGTCAAAATTCTTGCTTATTTTATTGCCAAAAGTTTTAAAGGGACATGAAGATAATTCCTTTTACTATTTTGGAAATAGCATATTTAAAAACCAGAATATTCAGACACATTATATGTGTAATTCTTTTTAGTAGCAATTGGTTTCAAATGCCACACCTACTTCAAAAATGAAAGGGCTTAATCTATGTATTTTTCTCTAGCTAAATGAACGCTACATAGTTCACTCATTTGGGGATTCACCAGATAGAATGATCTTTGGTTAAAAACCCCCAAAACATTAAAATGTCTTTCTTTTTCTGTGGAGGTAGTTTAATTTTTATGATTGTTTAATGAAAGGAGGGGATTGAAAAAAAAAAAAGGAAAAAAATAATCTGGAAACCTGTAGTGGCCAAGCAGGGAGCCTTGTAGACAAGATGGGGAACTGAAATTCTGGAAACTCACCATCATCCATTCTCCTGGGTCCGAGGCATTTAGCTCAGATAGAATTCCCAGGTTACCTCTGCTTAAACCAAGTCTAAACCCTTCCACCACACATTGCTGCCTGTTAGCCAACCAAGTTATTTAAGAGAAAGCATAAAGATCCATAGATATTTTCTTTATTTTTCGCATGAAAATGCAAGATCAAGTTTCTGTTTCTTTTCAGAATATATTGTAGACAACATACTGAACTTTGATAGGATGCTGTGGGGAGAGTACTGTAAATAAAAAAAAATAATATGGAAATCTGTAAAAAAAACAGCCTGTAAATAATCCCTATTTTTCTAACACCTGAGGCAACAAAACAGAACTCGGCTTCTGCACTATGGAGAAATCCTGATGCTTAGAACTCTAGCCAAGATGCTGGAAATACTGTCTTTTCTTCCCATTTGTTTGGATGAAACTAGTCTTTTTTAAGCTAAGCATTCTAAAAAACTCTCCTTTTCCTTGTCTCATGGAAGAGGTTCATACATATAGGTCTGATACTGGGATGTCAAGGTCTGGCAGAATGGCTCAGTAAGATGGTAAGAATAGGCCAGTCACTAAAGAAAGCATTGTAATAGGAGTTTTATTGCTGTGCTGTGTTTTAATTGGTATGAAATGCCTTGGATCTGATCAAAATAAGTGCATATTTGATGGTAATGCCAATGTAGTACAGTGCATTTATAATCTCGACTATAGTTACCTGCTCAAATGATCTTAATGGGTTACAAAAGAGAGAAAGACAGTATTCTCTATTGCTGATTCAATATTGTTGCTTTATTTTCTGGAATCTGCTTCTATTAACACTGTTCCAAATATAACAGGTGGTTCTACTGTATTTAACTAGAAACAGTTTGCAGGCTGCTCTATTAAAAATAGAAAAAAAGCAAACATGGATTGAATTTTGTCAATGCAAATTAAAAACATGTTAAGAAAAAACTCTGATGTTGGTAATGGCCTAATATAACAAGCTTATAAATAAATTGCTTAATGTTCTCATGTATTTTTAGTAAACGGATTTGGGAATAGCACAACAAATCCCCAATGCCCAATTAAAGTCTCTTAACTAATTTAACAAATGCATTGTAAATGGGTAGCTGGAGATACTTTAAATAAACATACATTTCACAGAGGAACTTTAATAGCCAAACAAATGGAAAATCAGTTCAGATGCTTTAGCTTTCTCAATTGTCCTTAATAAATTAGTCATAAGAAAACCAAACGTAATTAACAAGCACAGCCATCATATTTTTTTTTATTTTTTATTCAGATGACAGCATTTTGCTGTATGTGTCTTTTAAGAATGTCTTAACTGAGAAGAAATTTATAAGGTGTTCAAAGCCTCACTGGAATTCTTTCTTTTTACCCAGCGTTACAATTATTTTGATGGGCTTTGCTTGTTTTGCTTCCAAATTCATTCCAAATGAATGGTGAAAAAACAATTCATTTCTAAATCTGAGGTTGCTAACTTAGTAGTGAATTAACTCTGGGTTTGATTTAAGAAAAAGGCACAGATCTTGTCTTTTCTCCCCTGGTAAAACCTTGCCAGCCAGCCAACCGATGAAATGAAACATCTGGCTTTCCAGTGAAGATTGCTCTGGCATTTTGCCTGCACAAATTTTGTCCTTGTGGAATCCCTGTAAAGAGTGCAAACTGTGCTTCAATTAAAGAAGACTGAAGGGCACGTACAGCAGCTGAGCAGCATGTGTGCTGGGACTGCATTTGATGGGCCGATATCAAGCAGGAAAATCAAGTGCAAAAAGAGACAGCTGTGGAAAATCTACTCAAGAGCAAATATTTAACAAATTGGGAGGTAGAAAACAGCAGTCCAATGTGTTTTGCTTTTCTGGAGCACTCAAGACTCAGTAAGGTCATGGATGGTCACTAAGTCTTTCCCTCTCCTTTTCTCGTGACTTTTTTATAAAAAAATAATTCTAGAAATATCCCTATCAGTCAAATGTCTTCTTTTCATGGTAAACCATTCCAGCTCCAGGAATATAAATTAAGGAACAGGATTTTCTCCCTTCATTTTGAAAACCTATCAGACTGATTATTCATAGGAACAGACAGACACATTGTCTGATTATCCAGGTATCAAAAAGTACTAGTCAGGAGGGAATCATCTTGGTCTACAGAAGAAAGTAGTTCCTCTGAATGACAGTTCATTCAGTTCCTCTGAGTGACATTCTGACTTATGCAGTATGGAAAAGCAAAACATGATTTAATAATTTGGAAAAGATTGGTGACTCAGACCCTAGAATACTCTGTTGTGATCAAGACTCCAGACTCTTATAAATTGTTAAAAAATTGGAGAAGGAGTGAAAAAGAACTACAAAAAATGGTCCTGAAAGCTATAGAAAGTGCCTTATGATGCCAAACACAAAAACTTGTTGAAGTGAGTTGGTGAAAAGAATGAAAAATTACTTGATCAAGCTCAAAGACAGGTTATTCTGGACAATTTCACAATATAACCCAAACTGCAAATGCTTTTCAGACACCACTGAGCAGAGACGGGTTTGAATCAGCGCTGTTCTGTTTCCCAGTTGCTGTGCAGTGCTGAGATCAGGCTGTTCTTTTCTGTGCCTCACAGGACAAAGCTTAATAATGCTGGATCTCTGCTTAATTAGTTTTGGGAGTTTCTCTGAATCTCCTCCACAGAAAATCCAACCACTGAGGGAGGAATTAAAGATTCATATGCACAGTTCTCTTGTGGCAAGCACCTTTATGGTGTGTACCACATCCTCATGCAGCAAACATTTGAACACTCCATGCTTTCTAAAGATTTCCTCTGGCACAACATTTCATAAAAATTAATAGATTAAGATGTGTTATTTGCTCCCCAGTTCTTCTGAGGGCCAAAGCAAAATAAAACAAATGAGTTGATTTAGGAGCTGAGATTTTTATTAGGAATTTGGCGTTCATTCAGTTATTTCAGTAGATACATTGTAGTGTTTTTGATACCGCTTCTAACTTTAAATGTTAGAAAATGCGCTCTGGATATTGCAAAGAAAGGAGCACACTTTGGCTCTCACATTCTGTAGAACTAGGAAGTATCTCATGCTTCCAAGAAGGTTGGGATGTGTAATTGAATGAAGCATGGCTTTTGTAACAACTAAATTTTAAAAGGAAAACCATGGCAGCAGAGAGTCGTGAAATATTTAGGAAAAAAACCTGCAGTTTATTTTGCTTTTCATTATTCTGAATAAGGGAAATGTTACACTGTGACAATATAGATGGCATGTTTACCACTTGTACAACCATCACAGCAATCCTGTAATTTTGTATTTTTAAATATATTTTATCTTTTTTAGAAGCAAAAAGCAATTTAGAGATTTCCACTGGAGAGGACATCAAATTTGACCGTTCTGACTTGTAGATAGCTCATTTCTAGTTGAATTCTTTTACAGAGGGAGGAAGAATGAGATTTCTTGCCAATCTAACCAAATTGTAACTACCCTGGACTACTAAAACAGCAGTTGATTTCTCATTTGAACTTATGCTTGAATTTCATGTGACTTTGGCTGGTAGGATGAGAAAAACTTGGATATTCTCTTTGTTATATAAAACATCCTTTGTGCATATTGAAGAAATAGATGTAAGGTGACTTTAAGGGGCTCACAAGATTTTAAAAGTGACCTTGTATGTTGTAGTTTCAGAAAAGTAGGAGTATGGTATCTCATGCAAACATGCAGGCTTTATGCTTGCCATAACCTACTGAAGTATGTATGTAAGAGGATAATTATATGTAAGGAAAAATATAGCACTTGCAAAGGGCAAACTGTCCCAGTATACATCATTGCATGGAAGTATTACTTGGAAAAAAAGGAGGCCCATTAGCTTGTCCAGTATTTCTGAATTAGTACTAGTCATATTTTTTTTCATTTGAGCCCTTTCTTGCCAAGGCAAGTAGTGAGAAGTCTTTTGGACATATAGGGAAGCATTGGGAGTCTATAAACACAGAGAAATTCATCATGGTGATCCACAAAATATTTCTCTGCACTTCTTCACCTGCTGCTATACTCAGCTACTCTTGCTCAAATTCATAGCCATTGATAGATACCTATTTCTCTCCCAGGCAGAATCCTAAATCCGAAAAATGTGTTTTGTTGGGATGAATATGCTTGGGAATCATGCCATGCTTTTTAATTCATCTTCAGACTTACATGCAAGTCATGATAATAGTAGATTCCTGGTTAGTAGGAAGGGAGGAGTAAAGAGGGAAGGAAAACACCAAACTTTCCTGACAATTAAGTTCAGGCATTCTCAACATCATGATATGGTTTGCTGAATGCTTTTTCCAAACTTGATTTGGGACTCTCATGAGAAACGTGTGCCTATACTCCCTACTTCTTCTTACGATGAAAACAACTGTTCATTTCTTTATTTCAGCTCTGATAAGAACACATCTCTGCATAAATACAGTTATTCTTTTTCTGCTCCCATTTGGGAGAGGAAACAAGAAAGGGAGAAAGAACTGGAAAAGACCTAATATATTTAGTGGAAAATAATCTCTATAGCTATCTGAAACATCACAGAGAATTAGAAGATTTTGGTACTATTTTAAAAATTGTTAGCTTTGGCTTTTGTCCATTTTAAACACATTCTTTCCCTATGCATTCTGGTATTTCTCTATTACTTAATCAATTAAGAGATAAGCTTACATGAAAGTGTTTTTTTTTTTCCCAGATGCACACAACAGAGGATTAATTTTGGTTTTTGCTCTCTGTAGGGAGAAGGATATGATTATTTGATATGATTCCACTTCTGTTTCTCTTCCCTAATATTCACATCCTAGTTCCTTTGTTTATGTTGGGTTATTATGGAAGGTGCTGTGGGAAATTTATGGTAATCAACAACGGAAGGATTTAGAAATAAAAGGATAACAGCCTAAAAATCACTGGAAAAAAAAGAACAAAATCATCTCAATGTTGTATTGGAGAGGCAGTGCTGCCAGATATCTATGACTGCAGTATCAGGGACTGTGGATAGGGCCATATCTTTGTGCATTATCATCATTTGCAGTCAAAGGAAGATTATGCATTAATGATAGCTGCACAAGTTTCTCTCCATCATCTGGCCTGAAGCTTTATTTCAGGCAAGTTTTAAGGCTCCTGGCAGTATCTGTTTAGGATTAGAGTGCCATGTATTTGCTAAAGGCAGCCATCGTATCCCTGCTCATTTAGTCTGCACACCCTTGCTTTCTTAATTTCTTCTTCCTTTTCCTAATCTACTGACCCCAGCCGCAAATAATCTTTTATTTCTATTTTATGTATCCCTTCACATATACTTTTTTCCTCTGTTTTTCTTTCTTTTCTACCTGTTCCCCCCCCTACCACCCTGTGGTTTATAATATTTTTCTCTATGTTCCTCTCCTTTATTTAAGTTTTCAACTTTTCTTTATGAATCCCTACCATGATTTGTCATTGTCTCTTGCTGTTTTCCAGGTCTTTCCTCATTCCCTCATTCCTGCCTTCACATTTCTCTCATCTCTTTTTCTTTATTTCTCTTTATAGTTCTGTGTCTCATTCCACAAGAGGTACCCTTATGTTGCTCTTTCCTGTCCCTCCTGACTAACTGCCAGTGTGCAGAGAGCTTCACAAAGAAATATGAATCTCCCAAAACCCAGTGCTTCTGAAGGCTCTAATACATGTCTGCTCTTAATAAACTCGAGAGAGAAAGCAACAGAGAAATGTTATGTAGAAAATTGTTAGCCATTTTCTCAACAGGGGAAATTTCACTTATAATTTCTATTTTGACATATCGTCTCACAAAGTAGATGCTATGTCAAGATATCAGAACCTGATATTACCATGTACACTCTCACCTGTAAAAGAGACACTGCAATGAATAAGGTGGGAACAACTGTGATCCAGCCAATGCCTTATACCACATTAGAAGAAAATTACTTGTTCTGGACCTTCATTGCACCATTTACCAAATGCATATGAAGAGAAGAGTAAGTTATTTTCTATCTGCTTCTTTTCCCTTTCTGCACCACACACTGTGAAAATGAAGCTTCAATTGGAATTGGTCTGTTGATCTGTGATCTGCTGTGACTGCATGTCTCTAGGAACACACAGTCTTCGATCCTACAAGAGGGAAAGGATTCTGGTGGGATTAAGTGACTGTAGATGGTCGAAGTCAGAGAACTGGCAATGGCAGGCCTTTAAGATCTTCTCAGCAAGCATCACAATGAGCAGGTCTAGCATGAAAGCAGTATGCTCATCTGTTGCAGGCTCCTGCTGTTTTAATGTGTAAATATGCCATTCATGTCTGAACAGCTCTTGTTTTTATTCACTATGCAGATGTAAATCTATGTAAAAATAATGTAAATTCCACTGGCAATGCTGCCATCAAACATTCAGGAGGTGGCTGCTGTGTATCTGTACATCCCACTTGTGGGGCTCCAAGGGGGTCTGCAGGCATTGCCCCCAGCCTGTCTTGAAAAACCTCCTGAAAGGTAAAAGAGAGCACCACCAGTGAGATTGCATCTTCCTATTAATTTGGATTACTGCTGTGTGTGGAGGCTGGCTGGGAAAAGCAAACAGTCCAAGATGGCAATGGAAGTAAAATATGCTGCTTGCTGGCTTACAACCTATACAGTCTAGGACCTCCAGTCAATGTTTCTTCTGAATGTGTTAATTTTGAAAAACTACAATGCAACATGAAAATATTTGTAACCCACACTGAAAATATACTGTAAACCATTGTATACTCTCAAGTCTAACTCAGAAGTGTTGTGCATTTTTCTGTCTGTAATCTGGAGATGTGCTGCTGGAATGTCTGTATAGAGAAAATGTCTAAATATTTTCTAATACTATTGTGAACGAAGATACAGAGTGAATGGCATTTGTCAAGGCTGAGGTCCAGAAGGATGGAAATGGCTGAATCATCAATCACTCCTTGTGGACAGATGCATAGAAACTTCTTACAAGGAGAAAAAACAAAGTGATTTATTTTCTGGTCTGCCTGTTCATCTTTTTTTCTAGTAATACAGAACGGCTGCTACATCTTCTGATATTCAAGACTTAGAAAAGTGGATCTATCTACTAATCTATAACTATTTCTGGATTTGACTTCTATTTGAGAGAAGAATGGGCCATGATAAATAATAGCTAGATTTTATTATATTTCTCGTACATAAGCCTCAAAGCATGTTACAAGAGGCCAGTATTAATGTCCCTCTTTTGCAGATAGAGAAATGTAATGATAAGTAAATGAAATACAATGAAGAAGAGCACATGAAAATCAACCCAGTGGCAGAACTAGACCAATGGCTGTTTTGGCATGTCTTAAGCATACTACCTTCTTCCCCAGGCCTGTTGACTCTTACAGTTCATTGGAAAGACTTCTGAAGTGATGTATAGCTAGGGAAGACTAAGATTTTAGCCCTACTGAATGAATTCACAGCTCTAAATTCTCAAGATATATCATAGCTTTGTATATAAACTTCTGTTTAAAGAGTTGTCCAGGTAGTGAGAGTTATGAGAATTAATATATCAGGACATAGAGGTAATTATGAAGGTTAAAGCAATGAATATATTTACTCTTTTTTTGACAGTTTACATCATCTGTGAGGTATTCTGTGATTTATTGTTCATACTGGTTGATAAGAATTGAGTATTTAAACTAATACTTCTCAAGCAACATGTGGCAGACTTATCCTGCACTGAAGTATCATTCCTTATTCATTTTCATTTCAATGTAACTGCTGATACTAGAATAGGGGCTGATCTGCTGGAAAGCAGCTCTGCAGCGAGGGACCTTGGAGTGCTGGTGGACAACAAGTTGACCATGAGCTAGGAATGTGCCTTTGTGGCCAAGAAGGCCAATGGTCTTCTGGGGTGCATTCAAAAGAGCGCGGCCAGTTGGTTGAGGGAGGTCATCCTCCCCTTCTACTCTGCCCTGGTGAGTCTGCATCTGGAGTACTGTGTGCAGTTCTGGGCCCCCCAGTTCAAGAAGGACAGGGAACTACTGGAAGGAGACCAGTGGAGGGCTATGAAGATGATCTAGGGAATGGAGTACCTCTTGTATGAGGAAAGGCTGAGAGACCTGGGTCTGCTTAGCCTGGGGAAGAGAAGATTGAGAGGGGACCTTATCAATGGCTATAAATATCTAAAGGGTGAGTGTCAAGAGGATGGGGTCAGGCTGCTCTCAGTGGTGCCCGGTGACAGGACAAGGGACAACAGACACAAGCTGGAACACAGGAAGTTCTGTCTGAACATGTGGAAAAACTTCTTTCCTTTGAGGGTGACAACACTGGAACAGGCTGCCCAGGGAGGATGCGGAGTCTCCTTCTGTAAAGCTATTCAAAACCCACCTGGATGTGTTCTTGTCCAACTTGCTCTAGGTGAACCTGCTTTGGCACGGGGGTTGGACTAGATGATCTCTGAAGGTCCCTTCCAACCCCTACAATTCTGTGATTATGTGAAATCTGAGGCAGTCTGGAGAAAGAAATTCAGAGTATGTCGTGGTAAAATGTCCTTACAGCTTTCTTTTTGCCTAATAAATATCACTATTGTATTAGTATTACATTGTAGCTAATTGCTGGGGAAAGTGAATTGTATACAGTTTAGTGCTTTCATAAACAGTAAGTAGTACTGTCATTATATTTCATTACAACTCAACTAAAACCTAAGATATCTCAATACGCATTTGGCCAGAAATCTTGAGCTGCAGTGTTGAAAATTCTATTGCTAGCTAGCTGCTTTTCAATAGTTTTATAATTGCTAATACTTGTATCAGACAGGGTTTTCAACGGTGAAAATTTATTTTTGGGCCCCTTAATTTTTGGGTGGCAAATTTAATTTCCTTTACAGCACTTATTTTTAAAGGATGAGCACTCTCCCTTTCTGCAGTGAAGAATCACGCATCAAGAAAAAAACACACTTTACTGAGTTTGAGCACCAAAAAAAAAAAAGGAAAAAAAAGAAAAAAAAAATAGTACTTAAAATTATGAGCCATTTAAAAAATCTGGTCTCTTTCTTGGGCTGGTTGGAGGTGCCTCAGAAGTATTGTTAGCACTTGTGCATACAAGTGCTGCAGAATTATACTGGAAGGAAAAAAAATAATTTTGGAGTTTAATAGTGTTATTCCAATGATTTCAGCAATTTTCTAAAGAATAGCTTCCCTGTATCTCTCTCCGATTTTACATGACTTGTTGTCATGAAACTCTTTCTGTTACTGGTGAGACTCTTCCTCTAAATAACAGTGTAGAAAAGATAACTGAAACAAGTTAACAAGTACTAGATGGGAGTTAAATCTGTGAAAAGAAACTGAATATATCCTCCTGCCACATCAGCATGTGGCACTGGTGATCATTGTGCAGCAGGTGTCCAGTCGATTTTCTGAATGTGCAATAATACTAATTTCTGAATAATAATAAAATTAATACCCTGCTGTTTGATAATTTGGTTTGCAAAGGAGTCCTCTGCCTCATTTAAATCAAATCACTTCAGATTTAGAGGGTAACAGAACCGTGAAAATTTAGCAGTATTGATAATAAATCATGCTAGACAAATTGTATCACAGTTTTTGAAAACAATTTGAAATCAGTACATGGATGAACCACGAGAGACACATACTTAGATTTCAGGAAAACACTTGATAGTGATTCCCATGAAAATAGATATGAAACATTAATTTACTTTGTTTCAAATATGAACGATGCTGTGTGGACCAAGAGAAAAAAAAAGCATAATAATTGAAGGGCAATAAGGAGAGCAATAGGTTTCCTTGGAGAAGCTGCATCTTAACTGACGTTTTCACGAACGGTATAGAAGGAGGAGTAGACAACATTAGAATGGAATAGTAAATGACATTAACTTATGAGTATTCAGGACAAGTAATCAAAAAGAAAGAAAAAACCCACAACAAAAGAAATTGCAAAGAGGAACAGAGGATAGGAAACTGAGACCCAGACTGGCAAATATAAACTGTGAAATTTGTGAAAAATATACATTTAAGAAGATGGCCAACTGGGGAAAAAAAAAAGAAAGCTCTCCAATAAATGCAATACAGGATTTTAATGTCATAATGCAGTTGGAAAAATCAGACATTTTGGGAAGTTTGCACAAAGACATGATGTCACGTGGAGGGCCATTGCTATCTAGGGCTTTTCCTTCTGTCTCACATGGTATTTAATTCTGAGCACGGAAGTACTAGAAAGCTATAATTCAGAAAAATCAGAATCAGGTTGCTAGAGAAATTGATTCATTAGAAAACTTTAGATAATTTAGCAAAATATGTCCAAAAGGTTACATCTGGGAATTTGTTAATAGTCTGGAAACATTTGAAGGCATTCTGAGTGAGATGGAAATGGCTAGTGTGTTACAATTTGATTTTCTGCTCTAGCAGGCAGTAGTGCCATGAAAAAAGTACAGATTGACAGATTTCAACAGCTGCTGACTAGATACTTGCAGTAGTTAATAAGTGTCTTAGAAGTATTTTTTTCTTCTTCACACGTAACCAAGAGTCAGCAGGATTTAAAGTTATTTGAATATAGTATTGTTTGTTTTGGCCAGATTGGCCAATCAGAATGACAGATGGCCCCTTCCCCCCTCTTTGTCATCCTGAGTGTGAGTGAAAGATCATTTGATCCCTTGAACATCACTTGTTTTCAACTGTGCAAGGATAGAAATACCAATTCTACTTTAAAAATGCTTCAGTCTTATGCATGTAAGGGCCAAATCTTCTGTTGGTGTTATATATGCTCCACTACTGACATTTACAGGGAAATGCACAGCAGAAAGTTTCAAACTGTTTCCCATCACATTGTAAAATGAAGTGCTGCGGTCTGTATTCTCATAAAAGGGTGTTACCGATTGCCACAGATGTGCCCACCTAGAAGAAGACTGCAAGTGTTATTAGGTATTTAGATGCGCTTGTTTGTGGTTCCATGTACAATTACCTGTTTTTCATGAGGCACTGCAATAACTGTTCATCTCCTCCTGAAGACATTGCTACAGGCTTTTTTTTCTTTTTAAACTGGGTTTCTTACCTTAGAAAATGTTGGGTTTCAACTCATAAAAAGTTTCTGCAATATATGGTCTTTTAAATTCCAGCCTTACTTGCTTTTTCAGTTATGTCTCTTTCTTTCTGACAGGCTGCTGGCAATACAGCTATGATGACACACAGTGTTTGATATCCCATGACTAAAGCACCTGCAGAATTCAGAAAGTAGGCTAAATTAGGCTCACAATTTTTAATGAATTTTGAATTATACAGTTAATCTATTTGTGAGTTTTACAACTCTTTCATCCTGAAAGAAAAAAAAAGGAAAGAAATGCAAACAGACAGTCAAAAAATGATATCTAGTTATTGGACCACATGTGGTAGAATGCTGAGATTTTATTTTCTTCTGGAACTACTACCTCTTATAAAGCCCATCCATCATATGTAATGAGGGCTGTCAGGAATATTTAGCTGAGAAATAGCTACTTGATATGCTAATGGTGGTCCCTTAGTGAATTCATTTGGTTCTGCTGCCTGACATTAATGGTTTTCATAATCTAATGAATGATGTGTGTAATAGAGGTAAGGCCACAGGGAATGACATTCTGAAACTAAGGGAAGTACTATATATGTATTTTATAAACATACGCATTTTTTATATATATGCACATACACACACATATATACACTTACAGAGAGAACACAAAGTTGCTTTTCGAAGCTAGATAAAATAAACACCAACTAGGGAGAAACTACATAGATTGAGCAAGTCTTCGATATTGACATTTTAAACTTTAGATTCTAAAATATCTGTATTCCCAAGACTGCATGAAGTAGCTATGAATGTAATAAGCAGGAAGACTTCACTTTCACAGCTCTTCCTCACTCTTATTTCAGAATCTGAGACCTTGTTCCCCCGCCCCTGCCAAGGACAGCAGCTCACCTTTCTCAGCGAGCTCCTGGTGGGTGGGAAGAACGGAGAACCCCCAATACACACCTGCACATCTGAACCAGGTCCAGTCTCCCTGTTGCAAGACTACTAGTTATAACCTCGATCTGTCATGCTGAACTTACCATGCTGATCAATGCTTACAATTTCCTAATGCTGCAAATCTGCCAGTTGTCTCTTATCTTTGGAGGAGACGGGGAATGGCTGCTAGTGCAACATCTGATGTCCAAGAGCTGAAAACTTCCCTGTGTGCTTATATTTTGTCAGATGTTTGTAGCCACAAACTTTTGTGGCCGACTTTACCTGGCTAAAAAGACAGGGGAATAGGTTCTAAGACTGATCTTTAGTCCCTGCTTCTGAAAAAATTGGATTGGAAACTCATTTGCTCCTTGGAGAGAAAATTTAATCAGGTAGTAATGCTCCAAATGCCTGACAACCTCAGCTTTTAGATACAATGGAACTTTTGCTGCTTTGTGCGTCCCTCCTTTTTTGCATGTCACAGGTGTGGATGTTTGCAGGATTGATGCCATAATTTGCCCAACACCCTATCAATGCTTACATTTCTCTGTGGATAAACTTTCTGCTGTCTTCTGTCTGCAGAGCACCTGTCTATGGTCTTGATCTTGCAACTAGCTCTGAATGTTAATAGTTAGGGTGAATTAAGCAGAATAGCAAAGATCTGCACCAGGACAGCTTGTACATAGAGTAGGTTATAGCATACTGTCCCATGCAAATATTTTCGTTTAAAACATTTGTGCAGCGCAGGACCAGAAACTATACCTCTGTATTAGTGTGGTCATGTCTTCCTCTTAAGACCTAATCTCTCCATGAGAGTCTGAGTGGCCTCAGAGTGGTGTTTGAGGTGCAGCAGGTACAGATGGCATGATCTCCTCTTTGTGATACCAGAAAGAGAGACCAGCAGTGCAATTCAACTGTGTAAAGCAGTTAGTCCCCCTCTCCCCCTGCCACAATTAACAAAGTGAGTACTGATGAAAACCCTTAATGATCTAGAGACATAAATAAGAAGTGATTTGGGTTCACAGAGGACAGACCTTGCTACTCAAACTCAATGCTGTTCTTGTAAGTGAATTACAGGATTAGGCACTGGGGAGAGCATGATGGGTGTAATATGAATTATATGAATTCTTCATGTATCTGAAAATGTGCTCCTGAAGCAATTGGTTTGTGTATGGGTATGCAATATACATTGAAATCTGGAAGAAGGATGAACAATAAATTATAAAGTAGCAATATACAGGCTGCTACAAGAATATTTCTTGTGTTTAGTCTCATCTTATAAAATACTTGTGTTACTTTTTATAATTATAAAAACGGCAGAAAAATGAAATTAATGAAATTCATAGATGACATTAACTTGTGAAGAGTTGCAAATACCAGCCATCCAAACCAAAGAAAAAAGAGCTTAAAGTATAGATCAAGAATAACAGGCAAGCTTAGAAGCCTTAGAGCCATTGAAAATGAAAGATACGTCTATCTAGAGGAAATTAATACAAAAGAGATTCAGTGGGACAGAGAGACCTAGCAAAGCATAGCACTACCAAAGGTCAGGGAGATAACAGATTGGAAATTAGAGGTGATTTTGCAGCATAGCAGTGGAAAGTTATGGAAGCATACAGAGTCATTACGCTATGGAGCAGAAAAATAAGGTTCTCTTCTGTGGCTTCTTAGATGTAGGAGTACCTTCACTGGAGATAAATACCTTGGCAAATTGAATGGAGTTCAAAGATTAGAGTCATTATTATAGGTGGAGGGATTTACTTAAGATGAAGGATTATAAAACTGGAACGTGGTTTGTTTGGGAGACAAGATCAGGTGTTAGAATCTAGTAATGATGAATGTGCATGAACAAAATGGAAATGGATTGTTTACAAAGGAATGTGAAAGCATGTGATTAAGAAAACGTTGTTGGGAATATCTCTAGGACATTAACATGTATCAGTTAGCAAGTAAAGGAGTCAACAGAAACCTCAAGTTAACCGACAAGGCAGAAAATTTCAAACTAGATTATTCCTCACAGAATATTTTACACTGCTTTGTACAATCTTGCTGAGGCAGGAAAGCATCTGGGTTGGAAATGGTTTAACTGTTCTTTCTATCTCACCTTCTGCAGGTGCTTGCAAACTGTTTTTCTTGGTTTCTTCCCACCACTCTATTTTCAGGCAACTTGTGCAGACATGCAGCCTGACTGCCTTGTTCTATTCTCTGCAGATTATTTTATCAAAGTGATGGTACTTTCTATTTTTGGCTATAGTGAACAGACCTGATTTTTAGGAAGAGTTTTGTACAACAAGAACCTACTTGCCTCTAAAGATACCATGAGTCCTTGAAACCCTCCAAAGAGCAGTCATGGCTTATGACAACCTCCCTTCTCCTTTTACCTTTAGATTTTTAGAGTTGAGGAACACCTGTTCTGCAGCACCTACAAGGATTCCAGATCCTAAATTGTACTTGGGCACCTGTTTCCCCTTTAGGTTTAAATTAAGAGAGTTATGAACTTGGCTAGCCTGATCCCAGGCTTCTAAATTTACTAAATAACAGAGTAGGTTTCATAAAATACCGTGGAGTTACTTAAGTGCAATTTAAGATAATTAAGTGACATATTCCACATTAAGTCTCCATCTTACATATAAATAATGGCAACAGTATGTTCTTTCTTAAAAAATGTGATGATCTCTGTAAATCTAATTTGTTGAAAATATTTAACTATTCCCTGAAAGATTATTAATGATGTTATTTGATTTTATTTGTCCTTCTATTTGACATATGGCACAGTACAGATGGTTCTGCACTGTACCATCAATATTTTTGTTAATCTGAATGAATGCTTTAATTTATACATCATTTCTACATCACATTTTGTCCCTGTTGAATTAATTCTCAGGCTTATTATTTAATATATTGTGGAACAGAAAGAAGCTGCAAGTGGGACATCTATTCTTTTCCTCTTTCTGATAAAGACAGTATCATAGTTAATTTCTTAAGGAAAGGCCTGGTTTAAAGAGATCTTTCCCCATTAGAGGCAGGGGAGTCAGGACTCCCTGCTGCAGGATCTGGTTTATCTAGTAAGTGGGAGTTTGTTACCAGATTTTGATTTTACAGATAAGACTGGGATCCAGGCTTTTCTACAGGCTGGAATATATATTTCTATTTTAGCAGTGATTTAGGAGGAAGTATTACGTGACAGTGGAAGCATATGGTAAGGCTCTGTCACCACTTGAAAAGATCTACAGAGGTGATGAGAAAAATTATTCTGGAATAAAAGTGCTGAACATGTCAATAGGCAGATTCAAAGAAGAATCTGCAGCAAAATCAGATAGCTTGGAAGGTAAATAGCAATCTTCATGAGAGCAGCTAATAAATACCATACATCCTCAGGGAGGATTTCCTTTTTATTTAAAGAGCAATAAATATAATAGGGCAGTTCTTGCACACCGTGTGAAGGGTGTGCAACCAGGCCACATCAGATGACTTGGTCTTTTGAATCCTTCTCATTAGCCTGGAGCTGAGCAGTCACCAAGATGGTGCAGGGATGGCTCTGGCACTACCTGTTGTTCTAAAAATTGCTCAAAGGTTAGAACTGCAGTCTTTGATGCTCATATTGACTAGTTATTTTGTTTGACTGATACTCTCCTTCTCAGGACAGGGTCCACATTCTCTTTTAGTGTGTCAGGAATGATTTCAGCCGTAGGTCAGCGCTGAAGTTGATAGAAACATACAGAAATTTCTTCTCTGCTTTCTTCCTGTAAGAAAAGGAGAAACCTGTTTGACCTGTCCCCTGATCTTTCTTGGTCATATTCACAGAATCACAGACTCACAGAATTGTAGGGGTTGGAAGGGACCTCTGGAGATCATCTAGTCCAACCCCCGTGCCAAAGCAGGTTCATCTAGAGCAGCTTGGACAGGAACGCATCCAGGTGGGTTTTGAATATCTTCAGAGAAGGAGACTCCACAACCTCTCTGGGCAGCCTGTTGCAGTGCTCTGCCACCCTCGAAGTAAAGAAGTTTTTCCACATGTTCGGACAGAACTTCCTGTGTTCCAGCTTGTGTCCATTGCCCCTTGTCCTGTCACCAGGCACCCCTGAGAAGAGCCTGACCCCATCCTCTTGACACCAGCCCTTTAGATACTTCCATCCACTTTTCCATACTCTTAACTGCTCACTCATCTCAGCCTCTGCATCTAGATAATACAAGTATGATTTTACTCTCATAGTCTTTCCCAGACAGCAAACCATTCTTGTCCTTGCCCAGATCTCCAGCTACTGCTCTTTCTTCCTTCTCTGTTACATTTCGTATCAGGAAGCACATTAACTCCTGATCCATCTGTTGCAAGGTCCTTCAGCTGACTCAACCTAAATTTTGACAGCTCTTATTTACCCAAATGCAGCTTCAAATATCACTTCCCTAACTTGCCCCTTTGGGAATTTCACTTTTTTGTGTTGCATTTACCTTTGTTCTAACTTCCCCTTTATTAAAAAATGTGTGTTTGCTTGTCTTTATCACTGGGCACTTTGTTACCTATCTCCATCCTTCCAACTCTTTTTGAGTACTTTAAAATGCTGTCTCTAGCCTATGATGTCAATCTTCCTTATCTTCTTGCTAAAATCTCAAGCAAGCACATTAATGGTTTTTGCCATGCTACGCCTCCAACTTGGAGCAAATTTGTCATGATCAAAGATCTTACATTTATTGGATTTCCCCATTCCACAATGCCTCCCCAAAGCTGACTAATTTTCCCAGTGTGCAAAGACAGCTGCTTATCTTGCTGATTAAAGAACATACTATGATGTTCCTGTGTTCTCCTCCAAATCATTAATTGTCTTTTATGTTTTGATGGTAAATATTAGGGACAGTTTGTCTCTTTCTGATTTGTGTTTGTACCAAGTCAGCACAATGAGGTAACAGTTCAGACCACTGTCCCTAACTGCTGTGAGAAATGTATGTGTTGAGTTCATCTGTGGTGTAAAATGGATGGCTGTCATTTGACTTCATGTGAAGTTGTAAGTGATAATTTTCCTTTGCCTACCCTGGACATATCTGACCTATGTCTTCCAATAATTTCCAACATTTGCTTGTTAATACTTCCTGTCCTTTCAATTGCCATGCATAATCTAAGCAAAATAACCTCCCAGTGCCATTATTTATTCTAGGTTGTTGTTAACTGGTAAAGTCCTTTTTCCCCAAACATGCATAAACCAGATTCATTTATGATGAAATTTAGCTGCAGTCTAAAAAGGCATAGCTAGTTCATGCTGTAACATATATTATGTGTCAGAGGGGAAAAATGTAAGTTGTGGCATTTGCTTTAAATTCAGATTATTACATAAAATACACAACAGTTTATCACAGATGGGTTACTTTGGCAAACAGCCCCCATTGTCATATATACTTTACATTTGCAGAGTCAAAGTGTCACTTGTAAGCAATTTAAACAGTAAGTCCCATATGCTGAATTCACAAAATCATTGCCTAATGGAAGTTAAATGAAAAACCTCATTAATACCCAGTGAGGCAGAGGTGCATATGAGAGATTCCCACTGGTTAATTTACTGTGGCACCTGCCCTGGTTATGGAAATAAATGAGAGAGTTCTTTTCAAGTATATGAGTAGAGAGTAGGTAAAAATTAGGGTACTCTGCTATCTAGGGGAATTTATACCATGCATGTTATGAACTGCTGCGAAAGTTACATGCAGGACTGCTAGCTGGAAGTGATACTGGGAGTTGACTCTGATACCTCAAAGACTCCCAGTCACTGAGTTGGAAATCTCATTCATAGGATCTGGATCAAATTTGTGGTTATTTGGTTCACACAATTATGATTTACAAAAATCTTTGTGATGCTTTATACTTGGAAGCATGGTAGGACAAAAGAGCTATTTCTGTGATCTTATGTATGACAATGCATTTTAGATTCAGGCTTTCCTAATACTGGATGTAGTGACCACCTACTATGTAGTAAACGCAGTGTTTTGTTAATAAGTCGTTTCAAGTTTTTCAGCCTTTCATTGTGCTTACTTGAGTTTAATTGCTTACAACTGAAAACTTATTTCAATGTGATCCTCAGAGAGGTATCCAAGTGATGCTTACCAACAGTGGGCAACAGTATGCAAATCGCCTACAAAATTCACATGCATTGATCTAAATTACACCCTTTGAGTAAAGAAGGTAGTGCCATTTCTTTAAAAATAGGTTTCAGCACCCTGATGGCTTTTTAATTCACTGCTGGATGTACTCAAAGAGTACTGCATTCTTCTCTAAGATAGGTAGATTGCATCTGACTGGGCCAAAATCCCAAATTGCTGTAAATCACTGTGGCTACTCATTAACTTCTACAAAGCTTTGTTGCTTTATATTGGTTCTGTATTTGGCCGGTTGACTTCAGGGAAGCCACTTGTATTAATTATTGGATTAGATTTAGTCCCACTAAAAGGGGTAAAGGACTGTTACTTCATGCTCAGTATGTTCCTTTATATACATGTTTAGTTTTTCTTCCGATGCTTATTGCACTGGAAAATTTCATTACAAACAAGTGGCCAACATATATAGAGCCAGTTCTCTACATGTGAAATGTCACAAGGTGCCAGTGAACTTCAGAAAGGCTGCTGCAGTGCCAGCCCTACCCCATCACTCAGCAGGCTAAAATGTAAAGCTCCACTGTGGAGATGAAAAATAAAAGCTATAGCTGATAGTAATAAGAATGAGAGCTAGTCCAGACATGAACAAATGTTGACACATCTAGTGTGAAGAAAATATACTATTACAAAAGAAATGTCATATATGGTTTCAGAAAGCAAACAAGCGAACAAAACTAACAGCACAGGATATGAATTTGTTATTGCGTTCACAGCATTATTGTATGGCTTCCTAAACTAATTTGTTGTTACCTGATGAAGAGAGAGGGAAAAAACCTCCTATCTCCAGCATGTCACCTTTCATTAAAATTGTGTTTGTCTGAGATTTTGTTATTTGCAGTTGCTCATCTGTTAAATTAGAAGTTTTAATTCTTCACAGTTTGTCACCTTTTTAATTCTGGTCTGTTGACACATACTTCTCTGCGATGCAGAAAGGGTTGGAAATGAAATTTAAAAGAAAATTAGCTGAGGAGAGGATAAAAAAATAAAGCATTGGTTCTTTGCTATTTCTCACTAAATGTAAGATGGGTCTGGGAGTCTCAGGTAGACGGATACCAGTAGATGTTACCACTATGACATTATACGTGTTTCAGGGTAATGAATAATTTCTGCTTTAGGAAAAAACAGTCTTACTTTTTGAAAGTTGAGAGTATTGTAGGTTTGGCTTAATTACATTGAGGAATAGGTAGTTCTCTTAAATCTCCATTTATCTAAAGGAATGGAGTGAATCTGAACTACACATGGACAGGCACTGTCAGTCCTGTTTGCCTTTCAGAAGCACAGTGTGGCCCTGAGTACAAGTCAAAAGGAACTGCACCTCAGCTGCTTTTCTGCCTGCCGAGCGTTTCCCGGAGCGAGTGGCAGCCAGCTGGTACAAAAGTCTATCTGCTTTACACAGCCTGGTGTTTCCTTACCACTCTTCAGCAGCACTGGGCATGGGCTGAATGTATAGCTTAATTGAAGAGTGTTGGATGAAGTCGACTTCTTGTTTTCTGTGAAGTAAATATTTCCTCATTCTCTAAAAGTGCAAACATCTGCAACTATTGGTGTGAATGTACTTCAGTAATGTGTTTGGTCTGATGGCAGGTGAAAATTTAAAAGACTCAGGTTTCACCCTGTCCTTGGAGTTCAAGATTACAGCCAAGCTTCCCAAAAGAGAGGTATTGATTAGCTCTTGGCTGCCATTTTGATTTTGGGTTTTTTCAGCTCAAGAGGGAATCAATACAAATGTATTTGAAGAATAAAAAGCCTTCCTTTCAGTTCTAAATGCTTTTCAGACCATGAAAAGGGTACCTCATTTGTTAAGACATGTCATACTTAGAAAAGCATTCCCACTAAATGAGTTTGCATAAAGTAACTGTGGTTCTAAGACAATTAGTCAGGTAATAAAGACAAGTAAAAATACTGTGTATCTGCACACCAGATACCAAAATCACACCAGACCAAAAAGAACCCCCCCTACCCTTTCCTTTGGCATGGGCCATCTGGCAGCGTTGAAGCATCTCATAGTCTTCAAACTTTAATGACCTTGTTGGCAAAATTCAACAGAACACTAATTCCTGATAAGAAGGACTCATTTCTGAAAGTCAAGCTAAAGCTGCTTCCTTGCATCTTTCCATTAAGGCCAGGGAAAGAACAATAATCCCAATCAGAAATGAGTTTCAGCTAGCTAGATAACCATATGCATAGATGTGTGAAGTAATTACTGAAAATTTAACTTTTGGGCATAATCAAAAGTTCTGATCTCACTATAGACATAGCACTGCACGTACAGGGCAAGAATGTAGCACTGCTTCTAACTGCATGAAATACATAGAGGGAAAGAAGGGAGAAGAGAAAAGGACTTTTTTTATTTTTTATTTTAAGTTTTTGTAATAAGCTGAATCATACAGAGAGGAAATGGAAATGTAAGCTGCAGTGCTCTATAGGTCTCCGTAGTCCTACAGCATCTTTTCCTTTATCCATGGTGTAGCTATATTGGATGGAAAATTCTCATGGTAGCCACATTCTTCAAAGATCAGAAGAATGAGAGAAAAAAAAATACAAATAAAGGTCTTGCTTGAACCCAGGAATTACACCAATTTAAAGAGGTGATGGTTTTCTTTGCCTAAGCAAGGGAAAATGTGATCTGTTCAAGTTTCCATCAGGGATCTTGCACCAATTCAAATAAATTTGCCTACTCATACCTTTAGATGACATGTGTCTGGCTCAGGTCTGTTGGTTCTTTGTCCTTTGAATTGCCAGAACTCTTACTGCTTCAACAGGAATTTTCCTTGAAGGAGAAACTGAGATACTCTGCAATGAGCTTAATGAAAAACCCTGTGTAGAACAGAGCCTCATGGACTAGAGCATTTTGTCTGTTTTAGCATTTATGCCCTTCTTTTTTTCTCTTTAGATTTGTCTGGTTTTGAGATGGCATTAGATTGAGTAAGCCTTAGGAGTGGGTATATAAAAGCTATTTCCCTACCCATAGCTAATATGGAATTTAATAATGTCAATATATTAATACAATTGGTTCTATGATGAAATTAATTGTTAAACTGCTTCTGACCTCATTGTTGCTATACTTTTTCTGTCACAATGAAGGATTAGATTACTTTCCAAAAATACAAGTTTCCAACAGATACAGAATGGGTCATGCTCACCAGCTGCATTACCAATGGTTACTTACAGCTGCACTCAAAATGCCCACGGGGTTTTCAAAACGTATAAAATATGTGACAGTGGGTAGCCAGAGGGTTTTTATTCACATTAAAAAAAAAAAAAAAGAAAAAATATTTATGGTAGTGGGAAAACCACTAATCCTCTCTCTACAAATTTAAAGTTAGAAAAAATGGAAAAATGTAAACCTTGAGCTAGATTTATTTTTCTAGATTGACTGCAAATTATTTCTTTTTACTACGCTTTGAAAGCTGATATGCAGTAGTCTGAATGAAGAAGTAGGGTAGTGATTTAAATGTGTAAATAAACTAAGAAGGACATTAGTGGTTTTGATGGGATTTGCTGTACATACAAGATTCAAAATGTTCATCCAGTAATCTGTCTTGTAATAAAGGGAAAGTGATAGTTGCATTTCCCATATGGTATCCTGAATCCCTTCTTTACTCTCTTAGTAAATTAGCAGAGTGGCAATATACACTTTGCTGATAAATTTCATCATCTGGATGTTTTCCGTTGTGTTTAAATAAAATCAGAGTTTCAATGTGAGTAGTTTCTTAAATGGGTAGAATATATAATGTACGTTAATTTTATTATGACTGTGGTTATGCCACAGTGCTGGTAAGATTAAGCAAGAAACTTCTCCTATGATTCTTGTATTTATTTACTTATTTAGAGTTAAAATAATAAATGATGCTTACCCAAGACCTTAGGCACCATAACACATCATTAATATTACAATAAAATCTCAGCAGTATTAAACTAATCACTCAGTCTGACAGACTCCTACACAGATTCCTCCTTATTCTCTCCTTGCGGGAAGAAAATCCTCAACCCTGCCCTAAAACTAACAAAAGTTTGAAGTCACCCAAATTAGAGGTAATTCCAAGTGTGGGAAGAAAGTAACTCTAGAAACCTGAACTTCTATTAAAATGGCTTGCTACACAGTCCCCTCTCTTTATGGTGAGGAATAGGGTGAGCTGGGATCTCAGCTGTCCACTGTTTAATACTGACTTTTTCTTTTGATTTGGTGACATGGGTCTTCTTCAGGACAGCTCGCTGAGCTAACTGGACCAATGATGGGATTTGCTATGGCTATGACTGCTCATTTGTGAGCATCTGCTGTAAGTAGATGTTTTGTTGGAGTGCATTTATACTGTCTCCATATTATGTTTCAGTCAGCCAGTGTGGAGGTGGTAACAACACCCAGTACCACAGATGATCACATGTGTCCTAAAACTCAGTATATATTTCAGATAAATTTATTATTTGGATTTCATTATACAATTCAGTCAAAAGGAAAGGGTGAGTCATTTTGGGGGTGTTAAATCCCAGCTATTAGTAACGTATATGCCACTTTTTGATTTTGTGACAAGATAGAAAAACAGTCAAAGATTAACAAAATTTCATACACAAATTTGTCAAGTCCTTGGAAGACTTGTTAATGTGAAAAGAAAATGAAAGAACATTTGCATTTATTTTAGTGATCTATATATACAGGGACTTTTCCTCTTTATTAATAAAAAAGTTTGGCATGGAAGCTCACTCTGTATTTTGTTGATTGTTTTAACTATCAAGATTGTATCTTTATAGGGGGAAGCACAGATAGTCTTACATCTGTTGATTCATCATAAGTGTCTTCTTGAGTGACATTTATTGCTTTTTTTATGAGTCCATCAGTTTGGTTGAAATGACTTCAGTATTTGCCGCAACAAAGAAAAATATACCATAAGGATATGCAGCTAGTCTCATTTTTTCTTAATTTGATACCTTAATGAAAACTCTGCTAAAGTAAGGACAGAATTTGTGTACTGATTTGCACAACCAAACCACTCTGATTACGACTGGACTTGTTGTGTATGTTGATTTTCACAGAAAAGGTTCTCTTCCATACTTACACCTGTTTTCCAGTTAATTGTCTGAATCAGAGTTTAAAATAATGGGGAAATTTATAAAAGCTAGGACAGAACCACAATTAGATTTCAGTCGCACTCCCTTAAGTTTGCCATCAGATTGCACTGCCCTGTGGGAACAATTTAAGAGCTGCAAACATGAAGAAGATAGGACAGAATGCTGGCTGCAGACAAGCAGGGTATTCATTAGGGATTGCCTCAAGTCCCACAAAATCCCCTGTCTTTTCTGAATCGTTTTTGGACATCATTCAGGTCAGGAGGGCAGCAGGGTGAGTTTTAAGTATCAGCAATATGAAAGAGGACTGGAGAAAATCCAGAAGGAAACGATGCTCTTTCTTCTGAGTTTGCCTGGCCACATCCAGTTGCTCTTGACCCAAACAAAGAGGAAGCAGATCAAGGGAACCACAGGGTGGTGCTGATACTTCATTCCTGATACTTGTACTATTTGATTCCTTTGGAGGCTGTCTTCTCTCAGCGTTGGCTAAGTCAGAGTTGTTTTGTTAATCATAATCATCACTAATTTCCTTTCCTGCTGATAGCTGCATGGTGGTTTTGCTGCTGCCACTCCACAGTAATGAAATGTCATTGCAGGTGGTACAAAATGTGGCAAAGTTAAACAGTTGGGAACAAACGGTCCTCTCAGTTACAGCAGTTCGATGGCATGGATTAATTTGAGAGGAGATGCCTCTGTTTTCTCAGGAAGGTTCCCTTTTGCTCGTGTTCAAAGGGTATTGCATAAATGGTCTGTTAATTCTCATCAGCTTGGTCTTTCTGTGGAGAGTTACGACAGAATTTGTTCTATGCTTGGCTTATCATTTCTTGCTAACATGCTCTTTTCTGGTCACTGAAACCCTCTTCAAAGGAGGTGAAAGTAACCCAGTCTGCTGAGGCAGCCTGGGCCAGCTGCACCCTGAGAATGGGTGAGAAAATGCACTTCGCACCCCCACCTCTTCCCTACCTTATACAAGTGAAGGGAGCACAGGAGGAGCTGTAACCTGAATCACAGCTACTTCCCAAATTATCTCCTTGTGTGCCAGAGCCCATATCTGTGCTGAGTCCAACAGCTCCTTTCAGTGCTTGGAGGGTAATTTCACTTAACAGATGAATTCAAGGCAACCACAATCTGTTTGGGGAAAATTGGAGCCCAGAAAGAAGAAGACAAGTGAAAAAACCCTCAAAACCCAGAAGGGAGAAGAAGGGAAATTAAATAAATAAAAACTGTGTGTCATGAAGTTGCAATACAACAGTTATAGACCTAACATTAATTTTCTTATCTCAAGTGATTTCCCAAGGTGTTTAATTTCTGAAGGAGTCATTCATATGGCAGACAATGTTTTAGGGAAGAAATTCACTACACTACTTTTATCATAGTCACCACAACCCAGAATTATTTCAAGGAATTTCAAGTGCTGGTTCATCATGGCAGCTGTGGGAATAATATACCAGGGGACTCTATTTCCTCAGCAATATTGCTCAGTAGCTTCTGAGCAGAGAGAACACACTTCTAATGGTGCTGCAGAAGCCTCCTGGGCCGTTTTATGGAGCCATTGCACTCAATCTGTGCTCAGAAAAATATTGCTGTCTTGCAAAGCAAATAAAACCAGGAAAAAGCTTATAGTGAAACAATATATCTTTTTTTTCCAATCTTCTATGCAGATCAATACAAACAGTTCAAGTTGATTGAATGTTGTAATTCTTTGCCCAGTTCAGATGAAAACCATAAAAACTAATGCACTGAGAGAGTCACCCAATCTTGCTTTAAATGTCAAACTTTTTTCTCTTGTAATGCATTAATTAATCACGCAATCTGGTTGGTAGATCGGAACCATCATTTACATTCCCATTTGCAAAATGTGTAAGAGCTTGTTAGATAAATGCATATCTGATAACATTTTTGAAGTTCCATTTTGATGGCAGCAGAGCTTGATAGTTCACTTTCTATATGCTTATGTCAGAGATTATAGCCTCCTTAGGGAATGCATTCTGCACAGTTACTGGGGTCTACATTATTGTAGAAGCACTACCGCATGTTCCACATAACCTAATAAATATAGAACCTTGTCTTTAAAATATTGGTAAAAAGAGAAACAAAAAATAGACATAGGCATACTTGAGAAGTGTCCTGCTTCCTCAGAATAGGTTCCATTAAAAATCTTAGTTAAAAGTCTCGATGAAAAGATTTCAGGAACAAATGTGCCTTGTTTGGCTCCCTGAAGCCTGATGAAGCACTCACCAGAGTGATTTGTAGCTCAGGGATGCAGAAGCACCACAGTGGATATTAATTGCCAGCATGGCAAAGTCTCTTCCTCTCCTATATTTTTTTCCTTTTCTTTTCATGGTGAACATTTTATGGGCAATGAACCACAGGAAATAACTGCTACTGATTATAATGAAAATGCTGAAACCTCTTAAATTATGGCATCAGGCAGGAGCAGCACTGATGTAATTACTATGTTAATGATCAAGTAATATTTAAGTACTCCTGTGTGAATTTCTAGTATTTTTTAGTACTCATCTCTAATGTCCTGCAGAGGGTTTAAGAGCTGTTGCCATTCTCCTGCTGGGTTCCCATGCAGAGAGTTTGATAGCTGCCGCTAGCCTCAGTTAGGTCTCGCAGCAGGGATCAGGACTCCTGTTGCTACACTGCTCTTCTTCTCATGCATCGTATTGAGGAGTTGCCCCTAATTACCTCTAAGAGCCCCTTAGATCCCGCTGTAGGGGTCTAAAGAGGCACCAGCACTGTGATTAGGTTAGGATTTTTCTAGGAGACTGAAAGTCTCTTCCTATTCCCTTCTCTGAGTCCTTTTATACTGAAGGCAGAAGTAGGAGACAAAAGGCAAGGAATTAGCAAGGCCACTTTTGCAAAGGAAATATGGAATATACATATGCATACTTGAACACTTTCCATGCTATTCTTGACATGTTTCTTGCAAACAAGCAGCCAGTAATTTCTAACGTAGAGTATTGATGTATCTAGATGTTTTCGGGGGCAAGAAAATAGAATGCAACTGTGATATGAATCTGACAGTTGATTCCCCACCACACCTGCCACACAGAATTGCCTAGGTGACAACTTTGAGCTGGAGGCTAATAATTATTTACTGGGAAAGCAAGTGTTATAATGCTATTACTAAAAATTTCTAACTTTTTTATTCCAAGACATTGCTGAAAGCTGGAGGCTGCAGATACTGTGTTTCTTGGTTCTGGGTTTTTTTCTGCTTTTCAGTTTTTAGTTAAAGAAGCCCTCTCCAGATGTAGTGATACAGTAATAGGATTGCAAATCCCAAAAGTGAATTTACAATTAGATCACAAGTTAAGGAAGTTTACTTTTAATCTAATGCTTTAAAGTTGACCTGATTTTATTTTTATTTTTATTTTTTTCATTAGTGCTGTTGGCCAGTGATGGATCCAGAACCTCTGTGCTAAGGTCACCAAGGCTGTGGGACAACAGTGGTGGTGAGTAAGAACCTCCTGCACTGGTCACAACTTTTATTATTATTTGTCACTACCAATGTTTTTGCATTAGCTCCACAGCACAGAAAATGATCTGTATTTCCACTGTGCTATCATTTGACTGGAAAAAAAAAAAAACTGTGAAATTTCTACATGTGAAATTTAATCCTTTGTGTACTTCTTTGCATTGTGACTGTACTACCTGGGAAAACTGCGTGAGTCAGAAATCTCGTATGTGTGGAGTTGAGTGGTGCTTGTCACTTGAGGGCAGGGCTTGCTGCAGAGGTGGTGGTCCAGGGCTCTTCTCCCTGCTTCCTACACGAATGTCCCGCAAATAAGTCCTGTTTCTTAAGGCTTGTGAAGCCAGCCAGAGCTTGGCTTGCTGTGGCTGTCTACAAAGTGAAAGTATGAGTACTGTGACATATAATTACTTTACCATTTAGAAGAAGCAACCCACAGCCCTACTAATGAACCCTGATACTTGTCAGAGCCTGATACCCTGATTCTGGTAGAACAATAGAAACATGGGACAAAATAGCATTCCTACTACAGTAGTAAAAAACAGATGCATGCGAAAAAGGATCATGGAACAAAGTGAATCAAGGAGACAGTTTGTGAAAGAGGCAACAATCTCAGGGCTTTTGCAGTTTAGTCGTTAATTACAGAAAACTGACAGCACAACAAGAGATCTTAAGGAACAAGCCAATAGCCTGTCCCTAGGCTGAGCACTCTATGGAGGTTTATGGCTAATTAACATTAACTGGAAGTACTCTTTGCAAGCTGCCCTGCAGCTTTTCTGCCCTCTTTACTTGTCTGCAACTCTTCTGTCCCTTTTTGGTACAACCACAGCAGGTACTGACCTTGGAGACACCCAGGTACGCAACCTGAGCCCTGAACAAGGAGGACTGAGACCTCCTCCCCATGAGAAATAAGAAACAGAAGGCAGAGAAGAAAACAAAGTGACAGGATTACAGTGTGAGTCAGAAAGATCAATAACATTAACACCAAAATGAAAAAGAAAGAAAGAAAGAATCAATAATAATAATATGTAGGCTTGAAGTTTAAGAGCGGAAAGAGGTTAACTGAGCAGTTTAGGGGCTTAGTGAGAAAAGAATCTAACAGGCTTTCTTAATGCCTTGCATCTGTGAAATACTGAAACCTGTACTTTAATAGTTCAGCACGGATAGTTATTATGTGCCTAAGCCATAGGGCAAAGAATTTGTTCTGAGGCTGGGAACTGTCATTCAGACTTCTGCTGTTCCTGCTGAAGTTGAGCAGGGTGAGCAGCTTTACCACATCACACTTTCTTTGTAGTATAAAGTTGCCGGAAAAGTACCTGGCTCTTATCATCCATATGCCTGTTTATGACTCTGCCACCTTTTATCCAAATTCCTTATATGTCTTTGACCAACCAGAATTTTGCTAGACATTTAACATACCCCCAACACATATCCCCCCAAAATAGGTGACTAAAACAACAGACTACAAACGAGATACTTTTGATGTTTTCTTATAGGCAAGTAGAAGTAGTTTGAGGACAAATATTTGGGGATGCTAAATGGCAAACTGAAATTTTGCTGCAGATAGTGATAAGTATCTTTATTTCTCTAATAACAGACAAATACGTGGCCAACTACTCTTAGTATGGATAGATGCTTTTCCCATAAATGCCAATTCAGCAATAGAATCATAGAATCATAGAATTGTCTAGGTTGGAAGAGACCTTTAAGATCATCTAGTCCAACCATCAACCTAACTGATAAAAAAAAACCCAACCAAACAAAAAAAACCCCACCCATCACTAAGCACTATGTCAACCCATCTTTTGAATAGGATTCTTAACTGGTTGTTTGTAAATGTGCATCACTAATTTTGATTTTCAATTAGTAATCTCAGTATGACCATAGACATATGCATTCTTCACACACAGAAATTCTTGAATCTTCTTGCTCTGTTTTACAGGAAACAGATCAATCCTTTACATTAAGCGGATTTTGTAAGGATTTGTTCAGTATTGAAAGGAAGCCTATTGTAAATACTAATCTGACACCAGAATTTTGTATTTTAACACCACTACAGGAGGTCCGTAAGCATATTTCAAATGATATTTTAATAACTGATGCTTAAATACTTCTAAAGCAACACTGTAATTAGATACGTCTCTTTCAACCTTTCAGTTAAATAATTGCATACTAGTGTAAAGAAAACCAGCTTTTCACTAAACAGTTCTTGCATTCATCAGCTGAGATTAACACACTTAATAAGCAGTTGTTATTCAAATAAGCATTCAATAATGAGTCATTATAGCTGTATTAAATTCTTAGGGCCAAGTGGTGCAGCTTGTACTCCTGCAAGTGGGCAAAGTTTCCCTTGACTGAATGGGAGGTTTGACTGTATATGAATTGTAGGACTTGTCTCAAAACTAGCTTGCAAAACTGTAAGGAAAAGTTACACTGCACTGGAATGAACTGAATTTGAAAACAGACATTTCATTTCTTACCTATTGCTTTTGCCTTAAGCCAAATACTTGCATTACATCTGCATATATTTCTTGCACAATTCATCATCTTCACAACAGCTAAAAAGAGGGCATCTAGTTCTAACTTAATGATATTCCAAGAATGGTATTTAGATGCCCATTTAATATAAGTACTTCTAAAAATCTTCAGAGGAGCTAAGATACCTCTGAAGATCTTGCTGTCTTGCTCACTATACTTCTTTTTTTCTAATATGTTTCAGTTCTTGAATAGGAGTACCATTCTGGTCTAAAAAGGGATTTCTAAATCACCTTTGAACTGAAAAAAATCTGTTAAAAACAGCAAAACACTAAGCTCAGTTGACTTAAAAGACAGACTTTTGTAAAATTTGTCCTCTTAGAGAACACAAGATGCATTTCCAAAATACAGATTTTTCTTCTATTTTAAAGAAGTATAATTAGCTTCTTGCCTTTTTGGTGAACCAAAAATCTTTAAAACTGATGGTGATCAGATGAAATAACTTAATTTCTAACATGAACTTAAATGGTCTTATAGATAAATAATTTCTTTCAAAATGCAAAGTTGTTCTGTAAAAAACAGCAAATATTCTTCTATATTTTTGAAAATGCATTGTTTTTTAATTATGACGAACTTTTTAAATATGGAGATGTGTCCCAACTAGCTGTAAACACTTCCACTGAAGTTTAACTACAGCTTTTTAACACACTGAGAAAGTTATAATGACTGGAAAAATATATAGGAGTACTTATGTGGCATTCCCGCTAACAAAGATCTGTACCAAAGGACTTCACTGGCCAGATGTGATATGTTTTTATTTAGTGATTCATGTTGCAACTTTCTTCCATGAAATCTGTATGTTACACTCTCCCAAATATTTTTATTTGATCAGTATTAGGTACAGGAGTTTTAGTTTTTTTCTTGTGTAACGTTTTTGAGCCATTAAGATGGTGTATAGGCATCCTCTACATCACTTGTTAGCAAGCATTAACTTTTCAGCTTTAAAGCACAAATATTGTACTTTCTGCTAAAGTTGAAGTGACAAGAATATGCATAGATTTATTATCCTTGTGACACTAGAAGCTAATAACTTGAATTTGAAAAAAGTATTCTATCCCTTTCAAAGTTTAATACGTGCAGTTAAGAACAATTTGGTATAGCAGTAGTCCTTGAAATGTTCAAATGCTTTTGAGACTTGGTCCCTGAATTACCACTTCAAAAAAGGAATTACTCATCTTTTTTTCTTCAAATAGTGTTGTTTGGGAGTTCAGGCTGCACAATCCACAAATGCCTCAGTGTGGATCCCAAGTGGAGTTTGTGCTTGTTACTTAAATTAGTGTTTTTGAGCTTGTTATGTAGAGTGGCATTTGAGCTCTCAGCCTAGAGCTCTTACAAGGTGAATGGCTTGCACAAGGACTCCATGGCGTTCTTTTCAATTTACCTTCAATCTCCCTCAAGCCTTAAAAAAATCAGTTTCACTGTAACAAGAGTTTAGCCTTTAACATGCAAAGCTCACAAGCCCTTAGTCTTCAAAAGGCCAATTTAACAGGAACAAGAAGAAAACCCACAACACAAACTTGTTTTAAGCCTGCAGGTGCACTGCATAATTAGTCCAAATTCTTGATTTTCCCCAAATCTGACATTAGAAGTTTGCACCTAAAAGAAGGAAAGATTGGCGGTTGTTTAGCATTAGTGGATCTATCTATATATGAGATTGAGTCATTTCATGATGTCCTACAATCTAGGAATGCCTAATGAGAGCAATTTGACTTTCTAACCATGAAAGGCTTGGAGGTCCTTTTCGGAGAAGAAGGATGCCAACCACACTGAGTGGATGCACTAAGGAGCGTGCTGTACAATCTGTGGGATTTTGATTGGGTTCACTTAGCAAGGTTGTGGGAAATACCTGTCCGCTGGTCTCTAGAAAAATAGTTAATAATAGTTTCCTTAATACGTAACATTAATGGATCTCAATGCACTTCTTGAAGAAAGCAGTTTGCATGCCCTCTGTTACATAGTGATACAGAAGGAGACGCGCCAGAACTGTAGCGTGCCCAAGGTTACACAGCATGTAAGGTCTGCTATATTCTCGTCCAGTGGTTTCCTTGTCAGTCACCCTGTCTTAGTCAAGTCCACCGCTCATTGTAATCATTACTACATCTTTGGTAAGGACATTATGCTGGTGTTCCTTAATAAAGGTGCTCTATCAGTGTGCTACAGTACACTAAATACAGACTTAAAAGCAACAGTTCTAAAGTTGAAGAAGATGATAATTCTCTCTAGCCATCCAGTCAAAACTCACAAGCTAATATTTTCTCAATGAGTTTGTTAACATTAGGGACTGCAATTCAGACATAATCTAAAAAACCAAGACACTGGAATTTAACTGTTCAAATCTGTATATATATCTACTTTTAGACAACAGCTGTAGGACTTGCCATAGCACAACAGCGGGAGTAATAGCCAACTCTGATTATGTAGTTAAGGTGCAAACTGGATTTGGCTGAGTCTGATTCAATATCATATAAGGTTTAAAACAGTTTGAAGGAATGACTAATTAAAATCATAGAAATATAATGAATATATTACACAATTGATTCACCAAGGACAGTGGTGGAAAAACACACTACTACCTTTCTTTGGTGAGAAGAATTGCTCTGTGGGTTTAGGAAAAATGGTAGACCTAATTTCTCTGTGCTCTACAAATGCAACTGGTGTGTTTCTTATGAGATTGTGTGGGATAAGTTGAAGAACATCACGAGGAGAGTAAGGTAGGTAAGCTTCTACCTAATGGGAAGCTAATGATAAGTCATAAAGAGTGGGAATAATTAGATTGCAGAGAAGGTATTAATGGAAGAGTTGACCTTGCATTAGATATCAGTCAATATTTTCATTAATTACATGACAGAAAATGAAAACATGCTATTGAAATTGCTTATGATGTGAAGCTGGAAATCTTCATCAACTCAGGAAATAAACATCAGGAGGATAAAGAACACACTTAAGACATATGCTGTTATGTAAAGCTTTTTCTTCCATCCTAGAGTAAGTTTAGCAAAATGATAGCCTCATTCAGGATCACTCAGTTTGGTGTTGTATTTGGGATTCATTGCAACAAGGTTCCAGAATCCTAGATACCTAAGAGGTCTTTGGCTCTAGTATTTTGAAATACTAGCTCATTTTAAAGTGTCTTGATTGTAATGATCTCTGTGCATCTATAAGTACATGCTACCACTATAAGAATTAGCATATACTTCCTAGGAGCCAGGTACAAAACTACTAGCACACTACAGCAGTGAGTGAGGTTCAGCAGCTAAAGAGCAGCTTACAGATTGTTTGTCTAAGCAGAATTATTTTGGCTAGTCAGATTTGGTGTATTTACAAGCATATTACACATTTAAGATAATACTAATCTAGCCCAGCCTGCATTTTCTAAGTAGCATAGAAACCTTCAGCCTCACACAAAGTCTACTGAATAGCTGTACAGCTCAGTCCTCCTTACACTACCTCCAACAAGCAGACCTTCAACAAGAAGAGTAAGCCCTCCCTCTGCTCTCCTTTTTAGGATACAAGCCTAATTAGGTTCAGGTCCAGCTGATTGCATTCCTGTGGGATAACTCCAGCTGGAAATCTGAAACTGCTTGCAGTTCTCTAATGGCTGCACCAACAGGCAAAATAATACAGGCTGTGTAATAATTATCTTGTAAAAATAATTAGAAATTATAATTATACAATCAAAATTAAAAACCCCAAACATTACAGGTTGTGTAATAAACCTGATGTAGATGAACCGTCGTGCTCTGTCACATTCACCTATGCATACTAGGGCTGAATGTGACCCATGCACAGTCACAGAAACAAATGCCTGGAGAAATATTAGGGTAGAATTACAAACCAACCTAAAGAATTATTATGCGTTTGTGTGTTGTTGGAGTCTGAGCTTAAAGCCAGAGTTCATTAATGTATTATCAGACTGCTGCAAGAAAAGAGCAGAAAAGCACAAGTACTTGAAGTTTCCCACTCAAAGCAATGCTTTGAAAATTTTCTGCATTATTCCTGGCAAGTTTTAAGTTACAACATCACCCATGTTTAATATATTGAAAGGTTGGTAAGGGAACTAATAAAAGCCTGTTATTGATCAGTCATGTGCCTTGTAATAAGAATCTGCAATAATTTGAGTAGCAATAATAGTTTCCAAGAGAATTGCCACATACATAATGCTGGTGATTTCTAGTATTGTCTGCTCCCTGTGGGAGGATGGACATATATTACTGGAATTTGCTGCATAATGATTCACAAGAAATGCAGTTCATAATCCCAAATCAATTCTTATCTGTCTTTTTAGGATCAAGACTAGATGTGATTAAACTTAAGAGTAGATACGAGTGTATGCTAGTCCTACTCTTAAAAAAAATATTGCAAAAGCCCTTTGTTCATAGTTTTATTCTTCCCCCTTAATATTCCACTTCATATTTCATTCTTTCCTCTTTATGTTTAACAAACGTTAAAAGTGATATTCAGTTCATGAAATTTAAGAGGAGCTTCTGAAAGAGAAATGGGTGCACCTTACTTTACTGAGCAGCTGAGTACAGCTACACCAATTTGCAGGTTAATGTCTGGTCTCATAGTGGGATAAATTTGGAATCAACTAGCTTAAGTTGATGAGGCTAATATCTCTTTACACTGGGATAACAAAACAGGACTTGGTTTCAACAATTGCTGATAGCCAGAATGCAAATGAAATGGGGAGAGCAACAAGTGCACAAGCGTCAGTTATTTAAATTAGATGCAGATCACAGCTACCATTCATTCCCAAAGAAATCACCATCCCACATTATATGTTCTGTTTGTTTCATGAGAGTCCTCTCTTGAGTAGATATAGATTTTCATGTGATCCTGTAAGACTTTAAATGATGAAAAAATAAACTAAAAATAGATAAGTTATAAACTTAACTATTAGACTGACTGTTCTTGCACTGGCAGTGCTGATAAAAATCCTGCGTATAAAATGAAGCTAGTATATTAAATTAATGATCCAGCTACCATACAGCAGTATCAGTGTGTTTTAGTTACGGTATTTTTGATTGGCTGAATGAAATAGCTTATTTACTTGTAAATACTTTAATAGAAGCAAAAACATTCTAAATGACTCGTATAATGATCTTTCTTAAGAAATGATGGGATATTCACTTCTAAATCTATTCATGGAGAAAAATTAATACAAGTATGACAAGAATGGGTACGTTTACCAGCAAGATGATAGAAAAAGATTCTAATAAAATAACTAATATTCAAAACAATGCCAATTTTCTTCTTCTTTCAGAAATATTTCTGAAATATATTATTTGTGGTTTCTTTCCTATTAAGGATGTTTTGTGGCTGATGCATAGACAAAATGCATTAACTTAACCTCTCATTGTGACCTTAATAATGCATTGTTCCAAACTGGCATCCTAACTTTGATTTATCTATTCCCTCATGTATTACATTCACTTGTTTATTGTACGTTTAGTACACCTATCTGTATGGTATTTCCTCTGGCCAACTTATATTTTGCTGAGTAGAAATCACATTTTAACATCTCTGGTAAAAATTGTATGTAGAATTATACATAAATACATATTTTACCTTTTTTAAAAAGAAGGTTTTAAATATAAAGTTTCCACTTTAACTGAAAAACTCATGTAGTTATTTCCTAGACAGTAATCTGACCCTCAAATGACACTTCCTTCAGCGGCTCACAACTGGAGAACCAAATAAATACATTATAATGCATAGCTTTTATTCTATTTTGCACAACGCTTTTGCGTAATTGCAGTTTCCACCCTTCTCAAAAATTTGTGAGTGGGGCAATATGCACAAAGTCCCATGCGTTGCATCAAAAGCAGGATCATGCTATTTAAGCATAGCCCACGGGGATGAAGCCGGGGAACAGACTCAGTGAGTCTGGAGTGACGCAGAAAAGCATTCTGCAAAGCTGCATTTCCCTATTCACAAGGGATTACAGATCTAAAACTGGACTCACTGTAGGGTAAGGAATCTTGCAATTGCCCCTGCAATATAGCTTAGGTGCTTTTAGGTATCTGTGTATGGTTTTGGAGACACTTGGAAATTATCTTAGTTCTCTGACAAGCACCAGGAGATGGAGCTCCAGACTGTGCAGCGTAATTTCTTGGTGTTGGAGCAATGAAACATGTTATTTCTGCATGGTTAAGTGCTTCTTTCTTTTCTGCTCATCATTTACAGGATTTCTTTGAATCAGGTCTGTACTTATGGGAATTTAATGCTCCTTCTTCGAAGCACTATATTAACCCCAGGGAGAAATTGCTGATGCTTTCCTCCGTGGATCTACAGCCTAAAGTTAAAAAAAAAAATAAATCTGCTTAGGGAAAAATGAGAACATAGATTTAGAATAGTTTTTTTGGGTAATCCTGCTAGTATACATTAACTATAAATCTATCGTCTTCACATAGCTTTAATCTGAGTATATGGGAATGCTCAAAAAAGTAAAATTCCTTAGAAAAGGAATTGATATGCTGAAGATATGCTATCAGGTACATTCCTACTAACTCCTTTTAGAAAAGGAAATCACAGAATTCTTTACATAAAGCATAGAAGTTAGAAAGGGTAGAAGGAAACAGCATAAAAGTTCTCTATGACATAGTCTTAATATTCCTTCATTGCAGTTTCAAAAATGCCACATTTTGGGGGTTCTAATAGTTTTAGGTCATATTTAATAACTTCTGGGGAAAAAAAACACTGATTTTTTTTTCAAAGTAGTGAGTTTTCTGTGGAGCTTTCTGAAAAATGGCCATCTATGGAAGTCTAACCAGACAACTACTCTTGTATATGACCTGAGAACACCGTTGTAATAAATCCCTTAAAAAATGAACTCTCCATGAAACAAAAATGTTTGAGTTCTGGTTTAGCCTCCCACCTCATAAGAAGCCTGATACAGCAATTTACCTTGTTTTTAACGGGTATTTAAGCTTAAAGTGTATGCACATGCTTTGATCTCTAATCAGGTTTTTGATACTAATCAGAGAGATTGTGTCCAACATCCCAGAGCTGCAAGTTTCTCAGAGAGTGTATTGCTATTAAGATCTTCCCAGTTAAACAGTTACATGTTGAGAATAAAGATTTTAAAAGATATAGAGGCTTAAGAACATAATTCATGCTGACTTTTACTTTTTGTGTATGTATGAATACCTTTGTGTTAGTTCACATTATTTTAAACTTTTTTTTCTTCTTTCTGCACTATGTAAGAGTAGAACACACAGTAAAATCCCCAGATCTTGTATTTATCCTATTGTGCTTCAAAACTGTGATTTTAGTTCTGGCAAAAATTTACTACAGAAGAGCTTTATGCTAGTCATAAACGTTTGACATAGGAAATATGTGAAAGAGCAATTATGGGCTGTTCAGAAAGATCTCTTGACATTTTTAGAGTGCAATGTGAGAAGGGTTCACCTATTTAATTACGACTTTTTCAAATAGGGTGCTCCAACTCAATGGGAGTCACTGCACTTTCTGTAGTAAGGAAAGATAAAGTAAGATTTTTATGATGGAGAAAAGGAAAAGAACATGTCTTCAGGCTGAAATGGTTATCAGTTTTCAGATCAATCATGCTTATGCAAGTTTTTCCATTGGTAGCAAGATATTAAGATATTTACAACCCACATATATCACATTGAATGGATTGTATAGAAGGAAGAAGGAAAAATCAGAATATACTCAACATACAGACTGTAGCACTTTTATTAAAAGTCTAAAATAAGATAGCTATTAAGTAATTTACTTCAGACTGTCTCACCAAAGTTTATAGCGTGAAGTCCTGCTATAAGCTTAATATTTCTTTTTCGTGTTTTTTAATCTGAATTTGCTGGTATCCAATCAAAATTTCATTTTCCTAAAACTGCTCCTCTGTGCTTACACTCAGATCATTTGCAAATACAAAACAAGAGCAAGCAAAATATTAATTTCCTCATTTGTAAAATTCATGGAATGAACTGGACATTTTGGCTCCCAGAATTATGAAAAGGAACTTTATTGTGAAGATCACAGGTTGCCATCACATCCTTGTTACCATAGCACTCACTGAAACATATTTTGGTTACAATTTTCACGTGTGATATTGGATGACATTGTCACAAATTGTCTGCCCTATTTTCCAACCTAATAAATAAAATAAAAGTTACATCATTATCATAATAATAGTTACATGCATATAACCATACACTTGTAAGTAAAACAGTGACCCTGAATAGGTAGTGGATGCTTAGCTCCCAATGTGTGGGGACAGTCAGGAGTCTGGAAACATCCTTGAAGTGCACCAAGATGTCACCTTGATGCATTTAGCAGGCAAAAATCACCATTAGAAGCTGCATTTCTCACAATTTTTGAGAAATGCATGGAATTTTTTTTTTTTACTTGCTGGAAATTTTCCTACCAAGATTAGCAAAGACGACCAATATAGAATTTATAACTGTGAGTGTTTGCTCTGGAAATGCAAAGCTTACTACAGCAATCTCATCATCAAAGAACAGAAATATGTTATGGGACCTATACTAGTAAGAAGACCAGACAATTTCAAATCCCTAATATGAAGGTCTTAAAGCAGTGCATAAAGAGTGAACATTCAAGTATTACTTGAAGTAACTGCCCAAGGCTGCAAACAAAAAGAGAGAGAAATACAGGAAACTCATTCCAGGTAGTTAATTCAGAGCCCTGCCTGTGGTCTGACAGTAACATAGGTGCTGCTTTTGTATACTGGTCTTCTGGTTCTACTGCTGGGTTCTTGTATCTGTGCAGAGCTCAGCTTCCTCTTTCTTGTACCAAATTATGAAACTTGGCTCAAGAAATGCACCAAACAATCAGAAAATATTACTTTAAATGTGTGCAGAGATTCCCAAACTTCATTCTGTTGTGGGTAAGTGGTCCAAGAAAGATGACTATTCCCAGTTCTGGCTATTAAGAGGTGGTCACATTAATAAAACATTGCTATAATTACACTGCTGCATATATATTATGCAGTCATGAACAGAAACAGCCTCCTCTGGTCTGCAGAATTGTAAATGCTCTGCATGTGAGACAAATCTCTGTATCAAAATACAGTTCACAATGCAAAACTATGAGAATTCCTGTTTCTGTGTGATAACAGGATCACAGAAAGTGCTCTTGTTACTTCCAGAAAAGAGGGTGGGTATTTATAGAATATGCCTGGTAGCGGCTTCTATAATTAATGTTGAAAAGTAGTTAGCATTGTAACTCCCTGTTTTAAATCACTTATACCTTTATGAAACACCTCCCTTTTGTGCTGCGATTTTCATCCTGAATTTATGCCAATGACAACATTTTAAAGTATGAAGAAAAATTCTTCCATAATTCAAGAAGAAAAGACTGAAAATACAGGCTTACATGAATGACTGCTCCATGCAGTCCTATGCTCCAAATGTCTGTAGTTTGAATGCTACAATTTACAAAGGTCTGGACCATGATGTTGTTCTAGGAGGAATTGTTACTGATTTGTTCACATACATAAAGCATAGCGTATACTGAATGAGCATATGCTCAGGGAATTGATACAGGGGTTTTCTTTTCCTCACATCCCCCGCAGGAAAGTTGGCCAAGGAAGCACAGACGGAATTTAGAGTTAGAAGGATCTATGTTCAAGCTCCCAGTTTTCTCTTTTAACTAACGGTTACCTTTCCTATCAATAGTCTTAGTTGCTTAGGTCTTATAAGCAGGACACATTGACACTTGAAAAAAACCAGGAAAATGCAGTGCTCCTACACATACTTAAGCATTGTCCCAGGTTAGAGCAGAAAGAAAGGAAAAGATTTTTAGTATGACCATGGTTTTAATAAATACCTACAAAGTATAGAATTTTTGATGTGTCTGCAGTCATAAATATGTTTGTTAAGCATGCAGTTTTTAAAGGTCAAGTAGAATTCTTTACATGTCTTGTAATTACAATCTTTATTCTGCAAGGATGATAATGTTTGGTTACTCTTAAAGTTAAGCCTTTTGTGGAATATATATAGTAAGATGAAAAAATTCCCTGGAAGTCTAAAGATACAGTTTAACCCATGATAAAAGGAGAACTGTCTTGCTTAGCAGGCTGACAGAATGCACATTGCTCCTTTGTTGTAAACATTAAAAAGAATTTATTTTACCGATGCACATATCCACTTTCTTGTGAAAGTGCACAAAAAGGATCTGCAATGTTTGTTCCTTCCGTGTTGAAATGCATCTTTGCTTTTTACACACTCAACAAACATTAAGGCCAGAGTTTCATGGGCAGTTTAAATGATCTGCTAAGGTTTTTCTGCTCTGCTTACCCTTCCCTTCACCTCCAGCATCTGTGTCACCCAGTGAAATCCAGAAAATGCTCTAGCTGAGAAAAGATAAACTCTCATATGGGCCACTCTCCCCACTTTGGTCCTTTTAGGGCCCTTGGCTGTGCTGATCCATAGCTTATTGCTCTTCTTGATCCCAGTTTCTTTCCAATCCATTTGCTCCTATCCATATCAAAAATGAAGGAGAAGTAGTGTAACTCCAAAACCATTATCTTCTGTGCTATAGATTAATACATGAAAAGGTACCAATGGACCAGCAGTGTCTACATATTCCCTGTTATGCTGAGCTGTGTAAATAAAAGACAAACATGTATATAAAGGAGTCACAATCTTAGCTAATTATAAGAAACAACAAGCAGAAAAAACATCTTAAGTAGTAGTAACTTCAGCTTGATTTTGCACAGAGAACAATGTGTGTAGTGGCCACAAAAGGCAAATTCGTCGATACTTTGTGCTCAGGAATAGGAAAATAAAGCTTTGCTACCTCAAGGATGCTTAATATTTTAAGAGCCAGTTTCCATTGTCAAACTTTTGTTAGGCATTTCAGTGTGAAAAAGTGGCCAGATACCTAAATATGTGGTAATTTAGAAAAGGTGCTTTAAAAAGCCCCATAGCAGATTAGGTGCTGACCCTCAGTAGAAGCAGATAAATCAATCATTTCCACTTGTCAGAGTACCTTACACAGAGCTGCTGCCTGCATGGCAGGTGACCGGGCACCTTTGCAAATCTGACCCAGAACACTTCTACTATTTTTACCAGACAATTGTTTCTTCAATTTGGTTCTGTTTAATATCTTTATCAATGACCTGGATGAGGGGATCGAGCGCACCCTCAGTTAGTTTGCAGGCGACACCAAGTTGGGTGGGAGTGTTGATCTGCTTGAAGGTAGAAAGGCTCTACAGAGGGATCTGGACAGGCTGGATCGATGGGCTGAGACTAACGGGATGAGGTTCAATGAGGGCACTTGGGTCATACCAGCCCCCTGCAGCGCTACAGGCTTGGGGAAGAGTGGCTGGAGAGCTGCCTGGTGGAAAAGGATCTGGGGGTGTTGGTTGACAGCCAGCTGAATGTGAGCCAGCAGTGTGCCCAGGTGGCCAAGGCGGCCAGCAGCATCCTGGCCTGTATCAGAAATAGTGTGGCCAGCAGGACTAGGAAAGTGATCATCTGCCTTCACTCAGCACTAGTGAGGCCTCACCTCAAATACTATGTTCAGTTTTGGGCCCCTCACTACAAGAAAGACACTGAGGTGCTGGATCGTGTCCAGAGAAGGGCAACAAGAAAGCTGGTGAGGAGTCTACAGCACAGGTCTTATGAGGAGCAGCTGAGGGAACTGGGGCTGTTTATCTGGGAGAAAAGGAAGCTCAGGGGAGACCTTATTGCTCTCTGTAACTACCTGAAAGGAAATTGTAGCGAGGTGTTTGTTGGTCTCTTCTCCCAAGTAACAGGTGATAGGACAAGAGGAAAGGGCCTGAAGTTGTGCCAGGGGAGGTTTAGATTGGATATTAAGAAAAATTTCACTGAAAGGATTGTCAAGCCTTGGAACAGGCTGCCCAGAGAAGGGGTTCAGTTGCCATCTCTGGAGATATTTAAAAGACGTGTAGATGTGGTGCTTAGGGACATGGTTTAGTGGTGGACTTGGCAGTGCTAGGCTAACGGTTGGACCTGATGATCTTAAAGGTCTTTTCCAACCTAAATGATTCTATGATTCTATTAATAAACAGACATAATGCCAGCATTACATGTATTTTAGCTCCCCCTCCCTTTTTTTTTTTTTTAATTTTACAATCTCTTACCTAGTTCTCAATGTAATTTTATGGTGATCAGATCAGTGCACCTGCCTGTATGTGTGCATCTCCTAGACTATTCTGGGAGCCTAGACACTGAGCTCCTTCAGCTAAGTCTGAGACTTGCTACTGCAAGTCTGAAATCTAGTATTTTACAACAATACATGCCTCAAACAGAGCAAACAGAGCAATTTTCTCCTTCTCTTGAGTTTGTCTCATTGATATTGATTATGGATTCTGATAGTTTTCTCTAGCTCCTCAGGTATCTCCTAATGATCTTTCTGTATTTAGGATTGGTATATTTAGCCCAGGAGAACTGGACAGGAATCCTTTTGAGCTCACAGTGCAGCTTTTTGCTTGGATAAACCAATTTCCAAGTGAGGCAAACACCAGTCCTTTGTCCTAATAAATGGTGTGGAAACCTGGCCAAATCTTAAGAACAAAACCTCAGAACTAAATAGTAGATCCAAGGCTATTTGTTCGATAACCTTTTTGCCAGTCTCCAGGCAAAGAAAGACTTCTCTGGCAAGATCAGAAAACTTTTAAAGTCAGAACAGAGCTTCAGAAAGTGATATTTCCTGTAAATTGTATCCCTGATGATAGGAAATATGAATCTGTGGAATTAAGTGACAATGCTCAGGAAGATTACATGTCAGCTGTTTCAGATTGATTTTAGCCAGATGTTAAGCCAAAGGCTAAACTTGTCTCTACTGAGCAAGAAGCCATGTGCATAAAGCTCACATTTGAAGTGTCTAATTACTGTGGCTAGATCAGCTTGAACACTGGACTCGTGTGTGTTAGCTTTCACTGACAGCTGTGAGAGAGTGCTAGTGTTAAATTATCCCTTTAAAAATCCTTTTATGGTTATTGATCAACATTAGTTCAAGAACCTTTCAGGGAGTACTCAAGAGGTTGCATAAATAAGTGGCAAAAAAAACCCACAAGAAGGAGCCTGATGTGGGTAAGCATCAGCCATTCAGTGGGCTAAATCCTGATTCCAGCACTCAAATTGGATAATAGTTCATCACACTATTGAAAGCAGTGGCGATTGGAGTAGGGGTCTTCTGAACTGACCAAGAATTGAAGCCAGTAACTGTCTTCACACATGTCTTCAACCCAGTTTAGGGGTGTTGGCTAATATATGCAAGCTTTCTATTGCTTGAGGACAGTGGTGGTGTTATTTGATATACCATTAAGTGATTGCCTGATGGTTCTGCTTAAGTAGGAAATGTGACCTTTTTCTATTTTTTCTTACTACCATCAGTAAATGATGCCCAGCTGAACTCTAAAAGCTTCAATCTTTTATTTTCCTCTAATGAATAAGATACTTACTTCATCAGAATGATGGTATACTTACAGAAGTAGAGTTTCCACATTGAAGTAAAATGGCATGTGGATGATTATAATGGCACTTCAAGATATCGTCTTGAATGAATTAATTTCTTATTATTCCTTCAATTATATAGACAAGGCAGGAGGTTAAATATTGTCAGGTTGTCATCACCTTTATATATAAGAGTTTAAGACATTGGAGAAACCCTTACAGTGGTGATATTTGCTCCCAAATAGTGATAATGGTTTGCTGTTGATATAGCTGTTGTGCTGAATGACCTTCTTTCAAGACCCAAGTCATGCTTCCAACATGATGCTCCATAACTCAGTGGCAGACATATTCTAGCTACCTCAATGGAGGGCTAGATGAGAAAAAAAATGCAGCTTTGGGGCCTCCCAAGAGCTGATAGAATCTTATCTTTCTGACTAGACTCAATTCCATGATACTGAGTTACAAATTTTGTATAAAGTGTGGTGATGCCTCCTGCCAAACAAAATTTCTCATTCTAATAATTCTAGGAAATCAGTCTTACTTCAAGGAGTGGTGAGGTTTCTCCTCTGCAGCTCCAGGTTTGCTGGAGGTGATTTCTTGACGGATTCAGTATGATGGCTTCCAGTTTTCAAAAGTACGTCTCTTGCCATCATTGCACATGGCTTTTTGAGTTTTATAAAAATGGTTTGCAAGTGATTTGTGAGGGAGATATGCATTATAGCTTGCACTTCATGTGCATTTCCAAATTCATTTATCTCACAAAAGTGTTTTCTAAAAGTCAAGAACTAAAAATAAAACTATGAGTAGTTTTCAGAAGTCTATTACTACAAGTTCTGCTACAGGGAAATGAACAAAATAAAGTTTAAATGCTTCTTCATTGCCAATAGCTCCCGTTGATCCAATTATAACTTCTTTAACTAACATTACACAAGACTGATTTAGAGATACCTGTTCAAATTGATCTGAGAAGAAATGCATTAAAACATTTAGGTTATTACAATATACACAAAATGCATTAAAGTAATGACAGCAGCCTGACAGAAACCCACAAAATCAAAGACTTTCAGAGGGGAGGTTGAAATGCCTTTTTTAACACCACCAACAGAGAGATTACAGCTTTCAGTGGAAGATGAAATTACATGCTTTTTTTGAGACTCTCTAATAAAGAATCACTCTGGCACATTGTAATGGTTTCAAAATTATATGATATTTTAATCCTTTGCATTTGTCTTTGTATTATGTAAGTTAGATTTCTATCAACATTTCAACACTCTGTCTTAGTCAAATTACTATCTTTTCATTACTTTTTCTTTTTCTTAGGAGTAGCAATATTTGGTATGAACTGTCTCAGTTCTAGAGAACCTTCTTCTCTGTTTGGGGAAACTAATGGAATTTTTGTTTAAGCTTTGGTTCTAGGTCAGCACTGAAGTACCTTTAGATACATTATCAAAGGACTTTGAAAAATACTTCTTAAAAACTCTGAATGACTGTTGGTAACAGTACAAAATCCCAATTACTCCAGTCTGGGGTGAAAGGTATAGATTGTTAGGACAGCTCTGACTAGGACAACTCCACTCTCATAATTGATTGTCTTGTTAAAACTTCAAAGGCCTGTATTTCGTACTAATTATTATCTTGATGGAAAGAAAATGAGCAGCATTGCACTTGCAAATAAAAATACATATAGTAAAACAACTGACACCAACTGATCACTCAAGATGTTTATTGAAGCCAAGCTGACTTACACCTCAGTGTTATCAAACATAATGCAATTGGAAATAGATGAGATCTATCACTTTCTTTGCTAAGGTTAGAGGTGAAAATGGTCACAGATCCTTGCTGGTAGCAGTAGTAACACATGTAGAGCCCTCAGTGCAAGGCTTTCAAAGAGAAATGACTATTTCATTCTTCTAAATACAAGAACAATCTGATGTTATATGGGCCTCTGCACCAACAACTTTATTCAAAATTTTTCAAAGTCTTCTCTCAGAAGCAGTGTCCCCAGCTATGAAACCCATGGTAAGTTTAACAACTGTGGCAGGAGTACTATTCAGTACTCAGCACAAGCAATTTTACCCCTTGTTAAGTAGGAAGTTTTTACTATCAAAGCAACAGTGAGGGATAAGGTGAAGGTCTAATAAATACAGTGGATGAATTGAGAGATATGAGTATTAAATATCAAGGACAAATCTGAGCATTTACATTTCTCTCTAATGCATTTTTTATGTTCATAACCCTTTGCATTGTACTATATTTACTCTCTGAACTAAGAACTTCTGTGTGTCAGAGTAAATCTGAGGGATAAGGTGAAAATCTAATAAATAAAGTAGATGAGCTGAAAGATATGAGTATTAAACATCAAGGACAAAGCGGAGCATTTACATTTTGCACTAAAACCTTTTTTATATTCAGGCTATCCAGGCAGTCAATTTTCAATGAATGTCTGAAAATTTATAAAAATTATAAAAGAAGTACAAACTATTTTTATAAATGAACAGATGTGCTAAAAAATGATTTTGAGATGAGATAGGTTCCAGACTTATCTGGAACCATTTTTCTGGTATAGATGCAGGTGGGCCTCAGCTCTGATCTGGGGTACGATATCTACACAGCAGGGGTAAGTTGTAGTTTATGAGATACTAACCCATTCCCATTTGCCCTACTATTAAATAGCAACCATTTTTAAGATCATCACTGTGCAACTTTAACGATGCCCAAATTATCAGCTCCTTCCCAATGCCTCGCAGGCCAGGACAAATGCATGTTTAGTTGAGTCCTTTGACCGCTACAGCATGTTTGTGAGAGCTGGCCCAGATCTTTTGCCATTGTCACTGAAAGTCAAACGCATTATGTGGTAGCTATGCAGCACAGTTATTTCTGCCTAATAGGCTGGTCAGAGAAGGCAGACACTCCTTTCTAGGGAGGATGCCACATCCTGATAATACTCAGTTACATCCAGTGGTAGTTCTAGGGAAAATAGCCTTAAGCACATTAGAGGCTATATCAGTATTTCCATGTTAGTGTAGGTTTCAAATGCACTTCGCCTGGTGGCCCATCAAAATTACTATAAAGACAGCTCACTCTTTGGCTCTTGTTCTAGGTGAGAGAGGCTCCAGACAGGGAAACTCAGGTTCAGGATTTCATCCTCTTATCTGAGGGTGGATGCAACTGGCTTGCTTGAGCATTGTTACTGAAGGCAGTGTTAATTCAGAAACGCTTGTGAAAAAAATCATCCTCAGCATGAATTCAGTCATGGTTAAGAATGATGAATTTGAATTTTAAATAGCTTTCTTAATGCTCACTAACTGCAGAGATTTTGTTGTGCCTCTCCAAACCAAGACACTTTGCTGCTAAAGCATACTCAGTTCTTGAGGACTGGTTCAACGTATGAGCAGCATGGATTTAGAAGGACTATAGTTTAAAATAACTGCTGATGAAGAAACTTCTGTGGGAAACTTGCCAGGCTTATAAAAGAAAGAGATACTATAGCAGAATATAAAAACAGATAAATAATAAATTGCAACTTCGTCTGGAGCTGTGGACTGTGCTAGTATTTACGGTTTTGAAAGGTTTTATGGAGAAAATGTTTTATTTTTTATGTTTTGAAATATATAGCAACATAAAAATGTAATGGTTGGCTTAACCTATAAAGAGTTTTCTAATCAGTAAGTTCCTGACAGAAGGTGGAATTTGTATCTCAGTGCAGAATTTATTTATTTTTTTCTTTTCCTTTTAATTTTCGAAGTCCAGGATGCCTTGAAGTTGCTTGACGTTATAGGATAAATTTTCAAAGCTCCATGCAGGAGGGATGCCAACAAGAAAAACATCAAGCAAACACTGAGTTATGTTTGTGCATCTCCTGTGTTGTGTTTTGATAATTCCTCCCATATATCTGCATAACGATGGTGTTCGCAAAAAGAGTGAAATTATAGATTGAGCTGGTTATTTTCCTTCTTCTATGTTATGTGTAAATTAATAAAGTAATTAAATGTTACATTTACTGTTCATTGAATTACTTGGTTGTTTGGTAATTATTAGTATGATTACAAAGTGACATAAACAACCGTGTGGCTCAGATGTGCAATTATGTTCAATATATGCTGAGCTGACACACACGGAACATATTTTGCTGATTTTGCAGGCGATTAATAAATGCTCATGCAAAGCGGCTTGTGCAAAGAGCTGTAAATAATGCAACAGAGTCCATTTTTTGTTCAGCTTGTGCTTGTGCTTGCACTGAGGCACACTGCTAGTGAAGCCAGAGACAATTTAACTTGTTCATTGCAAAATGTAATTTACGTGAAAGATAAAGGCAGTTCTGTTTACAAGTAGCTTACTGTCTTGCTATTTTTTCTCTCCTGCTGGGACAACTGTATATAATGTCACACTGTACTGAGAAAGTGTTAATATTGGATTGCTGGAGATTTTGAAGATTTATGTGATTCTGGCATTGGGTCCCAATGTCTATCATAATGTTGCCATGATTCTGACAAGCAGAAGTTATCTGTGTTTGCACATGGAAACATTAATGTTATTCTTTCCTACTCTGTGGTCTTTTTACTGTAAAATAAGACTACATGCCACTGACACTACTGTCTGCTTTTGCTGATTATGAGAGACAGTGTTCTTCCATTTCCTGAAATAATTTTTGAAAGGACAGCAGTTGATCATCAAAAATGAATGAAGTCATGACTCACAAGGTTGAATCACAACTACCCCATAAACCATAGCCATATAGTCTTTTCTAAGAGAGGTCAGCCACAACTAAACACTTTTTATACCAGTCATCTGGCATGTTATATCATTGCAAGGAACAAATAAACACTCATACAACTTTAAGCATTTGACTGTGAATATTGATACTATCTCAACTCTGCTCCATTTCTTTAACTGCACTGGCATAAAGCTTGATTTTGCTAGCTGGGATGCACATTAAAGAGCTAGCCTAGGTAGCAAAGGTGTCAGGAGGACACATTGCCTTCTTTTGTGATCTCTCTAATTACGCAGAGTAAAATGAACCATCTTGATACTTCACTCCTTGTTTTCCTCTCCTTTTCATTCCTACATCTGTTCTGCACCGTGCTGAGGTTTAATGCTTTTCGCTGCAGTGAAGAGTTTGGCAGTTTAGGGCTGCGTATAATTCATTCATATGTCTCGACACACTAGTTATTCTCACTAGGCTGGTGGGGAGATAAAGAAGAGCAGCATAAAACTGGGAATGTATGTGTATGCTACAGACATCTTCTACCTAAAAACTCTGGAACCTTTGGGATCAACTGACCTTGAAGAAAAATCTTCCACCAATGCCACAGCCCAGTAAGTTTGCTTAGCTCTAGGCTGATGACTTCAGCTATGTTTTCTGCATTGGCTCAGTGATGCCTATAAATCTTGCACATTTTGCTGCTAGTGCAGGTCCAGGTGATACTGCGGCTTTTGGTGTCACTATAGTTATTGCTGTTTCTTCGGTCCCTTTGGCACTTTGAGTTATTTCCTGAAGAACTTGAGAAGACTGATTTATGAGAGTACTTGGGTTATGCAGAGAAACAAAGGAGGAGGAAGAAAGGGAGAAAGAAGCTGGGTTATGTGTCCCAGAGCGCTTTCTACGTGGAAAGAGTCAATGCAATTCCAGGGTTAAACACCGTGATCCCAAGTCTTCCTTGTTAATATGAATTAACCACAGTCCCTAAATTGTCAGTATTTCCACTGTATTTTAACCTACAGAACTCCGTAGCTTTTTAGGGTGATAAACCTACTGCTTCTGCTATATGCCTCCATCTCCTGCACCATCGCCAGTGAGCGGGTGATCAACAGCGTAATGCCGTGTGCTGATCCCAAATATTAGCCGTAGTTACCCAGTGTATTTGGTCCTCACCTGGGAGACCACCTTACATCGAGTGGTCAGTGACCCACAGCCGAGCTAACCCGAGCGGACCCCGGCCCGCACGGTGTCTGCGGACACAAAGGGCGGCCTCAGGGCCCGTCTTGTGCCGCACAAGTCCCTCGCCCGCAGCACAAACCCCGCCGACTCACTGCAACAGGGGAGGCTGTGGCCGGTCCCACTGGGTACCGCCGTTGCCCCAGCCGCCTGGCCTTGCCGGTAGCTAGGGGTGCAGCAGGAAGTCGTCATGTGTGGGCATCCGTTCTGTTTGGCGGTGGAAGCGATGAACAGAGTTGTTTCCTTGTAAGAAAATCACGTAATAAGTCGAATGACTGAAAGGGGAGAATCTCTTCTACGGACAGGGTCTGCATGGTGTGCTTGCACGCAGATCACAGACCCCTTCCATGCTACACCACTCGGGGTTCCCGCCCTCCCAAGGGACGTAAGATTATCGATGCTAATCTCTTTTTACAATGTTAGCTCTAATAAATAGCATTCTGAATTGTACTTTACAAAGCCTGAGGGGCTTTCCTACTGAGATCATATTGGACCAGTACCTCCTGGTGCAAAACACTCTGGCATTGCGGGATCACAAGCAAGAAAATTGTGTTCAAATGAGATAACTTGAATGCCATATATAGTCTTGTATGAACTACTAATCTGCGCCATGGCTGTACCCAATAAACCCTAGGTGAAGATATGCCCTCTGTATTATTAAAAGCTACAAGTGAACAAGTATAATGGACCAAGCCAGGCTTTATTGAGTCCTGATTCATTAAGAGGCAGAGAAGCAGATAGGCTAAAGCAGGGAAGTAGGATAAGCCATGCAGGGTGTAATGCTCAAGCTCAGCTTCTGTGAAGATGAAAAGACAACATTCATCCTGACATTTCTCCTGCTTTCTGGATTATTTTTTTTTTTATATAGTGGCAACCTGTGCTATCGCAGGCAGAAAATGGATGGTCTGAGACGAAAGGCTCTAACAGAAATGGCCTCTGCTACTGCCCTGTTCTGCCCTGCTGGGTATGCACAATGTGGCATTGTATTAAACCCTCACAAAGTATTGTTGCCCTCCTAGGTTCATTGCTTTTCTTGCAGACTTGTAAAATGGTATGCACACTAACAGTATTTGAACAATACAATTCTGCTGCTTATTACAGTAGTTATGTAAAGTAGTTTGCAGCCAAGCAATTAGACCGGGGCTGTGGACTAGATTTAAAGGTTCAGTTTTGTCTTTGGATACTGAGAGGGACAAAGGAGAAACTTGTGAAGAAGAAAAACAGTGTTAAACTGATACTAGCACAGTTTCTGGGTTTATTTTCTAATTGCCAAGTTCTTGTTTGTAAAATGCTTAGAAAAGCAGAACAAAATTCAGTGTTTGCTCTTCTTTCACTCCATGCCTTGTTTTATTTTCTCAGCACTATGGTGTGACACTTCTGTCTGATGGCCAGAGACAGGGATGAAAAAACTCTGATCTAGCTGTTTCTCAAACACAGCAACCACATCCAGTGTTTGACAATGTTTGCACTCCAATTCTGATGTATATATCGGGAAATGGAGTCATCATATTTGTTTTCCTCATGGGCAAACTTTTTCAGCATTTTGGTGATATGTGTGTGAACACTTTCCTTAGCTCTTCTATAGACCCTGGCAAAGTAGTCCCTTGCACGCTTAGAATTTCACATGCCTCATACTAAAGATCAGTCCTGCAGACCTTTACCTGCCATCCCGGGTGAGCTTTCCTTTCAAGTGGTCTCTAAGTCTTTTTCCATTAGGGAGTTATTCTCCTCATTTTACTGAGGTATTTGCAAATATTGTGCACTCTTGGTGGGCTGCTAGACAAGCAGGGCTTAACATGTGCTTTGGACACTGACCACATCTCTCTCGGGACACCTTTTTTAAAAAAATATGATAAACAGATATGGAAAGGTCAAAGGATACAATTGTCAGTGGCACGATGATGTCACTTCATGCTGTTGTGTTTTAGTAGATAAAACAATACATTGTCACCTTTAGATGGTTCTTTTATATACTAAACACCATGTTCTTCCATTAATTTCTGTGAGAACAAAGTGCACTCAGTATAAAGTAGGCTTGGCATTGGAGTCAATAGGAATGATTTTTTTGACCTCAGTTTGCTCTGGACCGGGTCCATGGTGTCCAGCAGTGAATTTACGGTGCCATCTAAGCCCTGCAGAGTATGCATGAGTCATCTCCATGGTACTGAGGCAATCTCAGTAAATAAGAAGAGACAGCTTCCTTCTCAACAGGTGAACCAAATCTCCAAAGTAAATTTTTTTTTCCCAAGGAAGCAAAAGGTTAATTTGAAGTGCTTGTGGCCTTCCATGAATCAAATGAAGTAATCCCATGCCTGAGTTTTAAAAGCATCCGTAAATTAGAAGGGTGTAGTGTGCAGATGAAAAAGAGGGTTATCAAAGATTAATAAAAAGAGAGAGAGGAGAGAGAGGGAGACTACTAGAAACTCTCTCATGACTCTAACTAACCTGGAGAGTACAGTTCACCTATTTGGGGTCCAGTTAGCACACACTGTACCTTAAACCCCAGGGCAACACTACAAAAATATCAGAAGGGAGATATAAAAATAAGGTATTTTTAGAATGTAGATAATAAAGTCTGTGAGAAACAAAACGGGGAATTAGTTGAATATAGGAGAATATATGGAGAAAAAAAGTAAAAATCTAAGAAAAACTCCTCTCAGCTATTTTATCCCATTTGAACCTAGGTTATTTTTTAATGTCATCTCTATCTGAAGGGCAAGTCGTATAATGAAAAGAAGTGCCAGTGGAAAAACAGGATTTTCTGGAAAAGGCATTCATTAGGTAGAATGAAAAACTGATTTATCAGAAAAAAACAACTGGTCTTGCAAAGGAAAAAGCTTGTATCGCAGAAGAAGTGGTCAAGACTCTGTGAAACCAACTCATTTTGCATTTTCAAATGGTGCTGGAAAATTCCCCAGGCCATATTAAATTGCCATGCATATGCAGGGGACTGTTTATGCCTCCTAATTTTTAGCTATTAACTAATGTCCTCCATACTCCACTTTGCTTAGTTTTAAACAGTTTGAATCAGTTTATACCATACCATACCATCCAGGCGACAGGATGGTATTTAGTAGCTAGTGTGTAAGATGAACAATGAATGAACAATGAATACTGTCCTTTCACAGTGGAGATGTTACAACAGTCCCCAGACTGACAAGACTTTAATCTTTCAAATTCTTGCATATGCCTTGTTTGGTCCACTTGAGCAGAAGCCATGTTCTCTCATCAGTATGGAATCTTTCAGCCATAATAAAAACCCAAACCAAACCCTCAATTATTCTACTGAAATACTGCATTTCAATTACATTGCATGCTTGCCTCTGGTAAAAATTTTATTGAACTGAGCAATCTTGGAGAGCTCATATTTTGCAGAGTAATCTGTGTTGCCAAGCAGCAGTTGGAAGAGCAGGAGAAGATGGAACAGAAAACCAAAAAACTATGTAAAAGCAATTTCAAAACACTGTAGAAAGGTGAGAAAAATCTCATACCTAACTTATTGGTTTTTCATGGATAATTATTTGTGATTGAAAAGCGTGGGGAGAAAACATTAACATTTGAGTTGGAACAAGCAGATTGAAACTTGCATCTCACAGTGCCTGTAAAAGTGCCAACCCGCCAAGACTCCAGCTGCATCAGGGTCCTAGACAGATTGGGGGAGTGTCAGTGGCACTTAGCCCTCAGCTGCTCTGCATAATGCCATGCCAAGGTGGAGCGGCTGTGTACTAAACATGAAATCTCTGTATTTCACATCACCACAAATGGGAGCAGAACAATTTCATAGGAGCAGGGAATAGGTGGGAAGAGGAACAAAACACACTGCAGAGCTCTGCATATTTCATGGAGTCTCATTTTCAGTGCAAGTCCCAGTACCTAATGCTCTGATGTGTGATCTCACTGAGACTTTGGCTGTAACAGGAGAAAGTACATGATCTTTGGCTGTTTTATCACATACAGCAAACACTTTTTCAAGGGTTTGAGCTTAGCAAGCAGAGGAAGGCCTTGACCCTGCAAAGAGTCTTGTAGGTAAGCCCTCATTGCTGGTACCCACCAGCAGCAGGAGCTTGTGGTCCGTATGTACCTGCAACGCTGCAAGACCCTGGCCCATTTTCCCCCTTTTTCAGCTCCTCTGGGGTCAGAGCCTGTCTGTCCATTTCCTGTTATCTCTTAATTTCTCTAGAAAAGTAGATGGACAGTATTTTAAATGCTGTGCAGAACCTCTGTCTGCGTAGCCTGCCCTAAACATTGTGTTTGTGTCTGTGTGTGTATAGGGCAAGCCAGTCAATAACCTGGTTCTGCGTGTTTATCAGTAGGGAGATTAGTCCCCCTAGTTACGCTGACATTTTTGGGCAGAGGTTGCAAGGAAAGGAGAGCTAATCTTGTCTCAGACAGCAGTCTCTTTAGGCATCTTTCTTTTCTTTGCTCTTGAGCTTGCCTGCTAACTACTGGAAAACCTGGACTGTTTAGTTCAACAGTCACAATTGTGTGGATTGAAGTCATGTTGGTGAGTCATCAACTTGATTAGTGAGTATGTTCAGATTGATTCCCTCTAATATGATGCTAATTTATTGCTGAAGCATCATATTTGATTGTTTTATGTGTCAATAATTAAAAATAGTGATTTGAATAAGAGACCCAGTGGTTAAATTAGAAAACTGTATTTGTATCTGGGGAAAATATAAATATAATGCAGCACAGTGGAGTTAACAGGTTATTAATTTTAAAAATGCACTTGAATCTGTCATTCAGTTGTCCAAAACATGGAGAATAACAAATCAAAATGATTGTCCCTCGTTACAACTATCAAATTAAATTAAAGTTTAAACAACGTACTTCTCATCATGGCTATTCTGAAAGCGTTCAAAATTACTGTATTCCGGCATTTCCATTTATGTTCTTTGGCTTCTAGAAATTCTTTCATTTCAGAAAAAAAACCTAAAATGGAAAACATAAACCACTATCAATTTTGCATTCCAAGAAAAAGCCATTTCAAAGTTTTATAACTACATTAATCACCAGCCATCAGTTAAATAGCTAAATAGGCCAACTCTACATACACTGAGATTTCACTGCTGGTATTTTGAATCTGCAGTTAACTTCACTCTGATTCCATAAGCCAAATATTATTACTCCTTTTTTCTGCATTAAGTCATGTTCCTAATTTCTTTAGAGCCTGCACTGAAGCTGTGTCCTGCATGGTATTAGAGGTCATGCTGTTACAGCCCAGATGTCAGAGCATGGAACAATTCCTGCTGCATTTTGGATATGATATAATAGCAAGATTCCACCTGCTGGAAAATATCTATTAGTACAGCAGTGGTTCTGTTTATTCTTAGCCCAGTTTTTTTGTTGTTCCTAAGCTTTTATTGATTTTTTTTTTTACTCCGTGTTGTGTTTTGATTGCATAAATATATGCAGACCTAAATATGCATCTGGAGAGGTATTTGTTATTTATACTGCATGTGATCACCACTCTAATTATAAAACTTCAGTCATCCAGCCAAGGAGCAGAAAGTCTCTCAGATGTCCATTTACACAACATGTAGATAAAGTCAGGATTCTCTAAATGGGCACAGGCTGGATTATGCCTTAAAAGTACTTTGTACACTTACAGAAGATGTGTGTACCGTAAGTGTGAGAGTTGCAAGGTGATTGCTCTCCAAAAGAGACCCTTCAGTCCATCCCACTTCCCTCACACCTAATTTTGGTAACTGAATTTTCCAATGGTTGCTGCTCATATGGCTTTTGTCCTGAAGGTAGGTTTGAGATGAAGAAGGCAGTGTCAGTGACCTAAAAAATCCTAGTATGGAAGGCTGGCATAATATTTTCTAGGGAATGCTAATGTCATGAGAACAGGAATGACATTGGCATGCAGTAGGATTCTGTCCTTTCGAAAATGTGGCTTTTACGGTCAGATATTTGAACAACATGCATTGGAAACCAGGCTGATTCTTAAAGATCTAATTTTACCTAAAAAATTGCCTACATGCCATTAAAAGTTTAGTTCTAAGGTGCCTATAATTATGTTTAAAAATTACATATAAGTACCCTTGTGATTTTTGCTCTACAAATCAAGCTAATTTGCAAACCAAATTCTCATCTTTGGAAGTGTTAGTGGTGCCTTTTGTACAGGAACTGCTTATTTTTGTTGCAGTTGTGATAACAATGAAATAGAAATTGAACAGGTGTGGTACAGCATTGAGAAAAGCCTTGATTTGACATCCTTAAATAATTTCAATCAACAGGAACATTCAGCATCTTGCAGAATAATCTAATGTTTCCTAGTGCAAGTATTGATGAATAACAGCTCACAAATTTGGAGTGACACATCTCCACTCTGATTATAATTGCCACCAACTACCTTTGCAGAGCAAAACCCACATGCCTGTGTGCTTGCACACCTGCTAAAGAAACCCAGGCTCTTGACAGCGGTCTGCTTATTCTTCTGCACAGCTGAAGTTCTTCTTTAACTAAGGAGGGTTTAAATAGTTCCCCGTTCCACTGGCTGGAGGGTCAGTGTTTGAGTATTGCTGTGTAGGACAAGAGTCATTTGTCTTCATTGACTGCCCTAATCCTCCCTGTCTTCAGTTGTAAGGATAACAGTAAGGATGTGTGCATAATAATTTTCTAGTAGTGAATAATTTAAAAATATAAGTGAAAAACCTTTGAAACCGGCAGGCATTGTTTGCACTAATGTGTTGTTATGTCTGGAGTAGCTCTCTGTTTCTAGCTAACATGCATTGCATGCTTTTGTGTAGATTAATTCTCTATTTAGGTTGATGACATGTTTTTCAATGAATAAACTTAGCACAAAGAGTTGTGCTGTTCTCCTATTCACCTTATGAACACATGTAACATCCCAGGAGTCTTTATTGCTGAGTCAGCATTGGTTAATAGAAGTGGCTGTAAACTTCATTTCAGTTTGGAGGAAGCATAGACTAGGTTAAACAGAGAATTGGTCACGGTTTTGGTCTAATGAATTGCCTTTGAAGGCTTTTGGATATTCAGGCACGGAGTGAAATCAAATGAGTTGAAACAAGGTTTATAGTTAGAAGGCTGCCTATGTGAGGTAACAATGCAGGGGTTATTTTCTTGGAAATATTTTGATTTAAAAAATCTGTGAAATTCAGAATTTTATTTTTTTTAAATTTCAAACCCTGGGAAGTCTACTTTGAATCCAAAACCATGCTTGTACATTATTATCAGCTACATTAATTCAATGTTTAGAGTTAAAACATATTTTTCATGATAAGCTGGAATAGACTTCAGCATGTTCTTTCATATCATTAACAACTTTTAATTCTAACAGTTAAAGTTTCCAGTTAGGAATTTGCTTTGGGCTGAACATCAACAAAACCAGAATGTTCTGAAATTAGCTAAAAAAAAAAATTAATAAAATAATAACAATCGCAAGAGGAAGTAATTGAATCCTCAAAATGCTTCACTGCTTTGTGTCCTCGGGACTGGAATTTGTCTCTCCTTTTTAACCTTCTGTTGCATATTGTAACATAGAATAAAATATAGTGTTTTTAAAAGGTCAAAATAAAGGTTATTGAAAACCACAAAAATTTACTTCTTGTAAAGTCAAAACACTACCATTCAAAAATGCTAAGAGGTTTATATCTGTCCCGACCAAGGTACTAGAAAGCAATTCACAGTGGGTGAATAATTTGAGTAAGATTATGTAGAAATCAGTTATTTTGCCCAACATGACCATTCTGTAGCCTGATTCAAAGGCTGTTCATTTAACCTGTGAAACTTGCTGTAGCTGAATATATAAAATATGCTGGATAACAGTTGTGGTTTTTTTATTTTCTGGAAAAGAAAACAAGGGTAAATAATACTCATTCTATCTTAATAAACCTAGCAATAAATCTATTAACTTCTACTTAAAAGTATACCAACAATCTTGGAAGTTTAAAGACAATCTTCTGTAAATTTTGCAAAAGTGACTTATCTGCAGGTATTGTGCAGCTGAAACGCTGGGTCTTACCTCTGAACCATAAATCTAGAGATACCCCTTTTGTTATCATTTGCTATTTCAACAGAAATAATTTGTTTCATATTAAGCCCTAGCAAATTGCCTTGCTATCTTTGCTGTAGGATGAGTTTTTCCAAATTACATGCACATGTAGGTTTGGAAAGGTTTACAATGATTGATGCAGTACATTGTTTGTGCATCAATAAGCTGAGATTGCTACATATGATTGTTTTATAACAATTATCACAGATATTTTAAGGACAGCTTTTCTTTCTTTTGTGAAATCTGGGCTGGAAAAAGAAGCAGCAGACTTTTAAACAGACTTTGTGATTATGACTAAATCTTTTCAGAGATATTTACATTTCAGCTTGCACCTGTTTCTCTCAGGAAAAACTAGTCTTTCTGTGCTCTATTTTGTTTTTTTTCTTTTCCAGTTTCTGGTGTCCCTTTTGTATTTGCATCCCTCTTTTAGGGTAGGGGGTCACCTCAGGCAGAGAGGCCACACAGACTTTCTGGGCTACAAAGGAGACCCATCCCATGTTTACCCTCTGATGACGCCTGGCAGGCTTTCATGTGGGACCACTCTTTCAGGTCCTAGTTTTGCCCTGCCACAAATTTTTAGTGTGCATGTTTGTATCCTTTCTTCCAGGATACTTACTCGCTTGTCGCAAGATGGTCACCTCCACCTCAAAGGATGTCCTTGGGAGCAGGATTATCTCCTGAGTGAGCCCAGGTTTTGAAAGGGTGAGTCGTTCCCATGCTGGCTCTGGCCACAGGATGTCAAGCTTGCTTTAGCATTTGCAGGGAACGCAGATTCTTGCATAGCACCAGGCTTCACTGGAAAGGCTTTTTTTTGCCTGTTTATTTTTTATCAGCTTGCCAGCCTTAAAAGAAAAGATTGCGTCTTTTTTTGTCTTTTCTTTTCTTCATGAATTCTTATAAATATGCTGTCTCTGTGATCCTCCAAGCTATTACAGTTTAGCTAGACCCTGCTTTGCTGCAAGTATCCTCTTACCCTCTTTGAAGGGTCCAGGGCAGCACTGGCCCAGACACCAGTGGCCCCTGAGTTCTCCTGTAAATCAAATCTGCACTCTTAGCCTGATTGCTCAAAATCAGAGGTAGATCAAAAGCCTTATTCATACAAGTCTGCCTGAGCTTCAGAGGGAAAAATGTCCATTTTGTTTGGGCGGACAGGATTAGGACTGAACATTTGCCCATTCTGAAAACAAAATTGATGCCTGTAGGGCTGGCTAGAAGAATAATCCCACATTTTGAGTGACATTGATTTTCTGCTGTGTGCACACACAAAACCTGCATCTCTTGAGTAAGGAAGAGAGCATCATATTTATTTTATGCCTAGAGAGCAAGCCAACCTGCTGTCTCCTTAAGATGTGCATTACATTTATGCCTTCCTTTAGGAATTAATGAAACTTCAGGAATTGTGATGAATGTTATGGAGTGATATATGAATGTCCATCACAGTTAGTCATTTTGCTTGTTGAGGAGGTTTCCAGGGTTTATGAAGACTGCTTTTGCAGGTTCATTGCCTCTTATTTATGAACAATAAACGTCCTGTTTCATGTTGGAAAAATGGCTTGATAAAAAAAATAAAGGAAATGTCATAAGGAACATTTATAAACAACTTCAGTGTAAAGCTGTGATCTGATAATGGCCATTCAGAAAAAAAAAAAGAGAAACTGCCATGCTGGAGAGAGAATAGTCCTTCAGAGAAGAGCAGTGATATATAATAAAAAACAGAGCTCATATTGTGGGTTGGAAACTTTCTGCTTGACCCTACTTGCTATAAAGCTTGATCCTTCAGTCTCTGATCTCTCACACTTGAAGTCAGTGGGAGTTTTTTGATCCTACAGTTAAGGATATTGCAGGACTTTGCTGGAACTAATCTTTGGCTCTGTGTGTCAAATTAAGCATGTGAGTAAAGGGTTGTGAAGGAGTGACAACAGAGAGCCCAGAGCCCACCTGAATTAAAACATTCAATAGTGAATCATGGAGTGGAACGTCACCTGTGGTATTTGCTTTCTCTGAGAGCTGGATGGCTTTTGTAAGCTCAATAACTTTTTTCATCCCCAGGTAGGCATTCAGGGATTGCAGTTGTGTTTGCAGTGTTATGTGGGCTCCAACAAATCCAACCATCCTTGCTTCCACACAATGAATTTCCCCCTAATTTAATGGGTCTGGGATTTTGATCCTTTTCTGAGAACTAATCCCAGAAAAAAAAAAAAAAAGTCCATGTTGGCTAGGTTTCTCATGGTGATCCCTGCCCTATCTAATGATATATTCTGATATATATTTATATATATAAAAATATTGTGTAGATGTAGGCCAAATATACATACCCTGAGTAATGTCCCACTTTTTTCTGTGCTATTTGGCAGGGATGTTGGCGTCACTTCTTTTTGTTACTGTGACTCTAAATCCTTTGTGAGAGTTACCACCTACCCGTGACCTGGCATGCAGATTTCCATTGACTTGCTGTGTGATCATCCTTATCTAGAAATATGTTTCTGAACTGTTTGCCTAACTTACTGTATTTCTAAACAACACATGCTAAATGCACGAGTATTAGTGCCCTCATTCAGATTTGAACTGCAGAGATTATAACAAAACAAATATGTGAAACAGTTAAACTGTAATTAAGACACTATTCTACCCCTCATGCTTGCTTGCTTCCTTTCAACATACTAGGGGATCACAGTCTGAAGTGGTCTGGGTAGCATATGTCCCTAAAATGTTATACTGATTAGACTTGCAAAGGAAAATGAGACTTCCTGAGATACTGCTCACATTTTTATCATACAGCTTTTGGCATTGTATATTAATTCTTTGAAACGTGAAGTTGCATAGAGGTGAATTTAGAAAGTAGCCCTGTGTTTTGAATTTCCTCTCAATCTAATGCCCTTGGGGAAATGAAACATTTTTTAATTGTTTGGTATTTGTCTAAGGAGGGATCTGGAGGCTTTGAAAATATTTACCATTCAGAATACACATCCTCAAAACACTGTTCCTGGAAGGGGCAGGGCACAAGGACAGCGGATTCCTTCCCACTTTGGTGCCTCTTCTTACACAGTTCATGGCACTTCTGATACCTTAGTGGCCAAATCACATAGAGCCTGTGCACCTGCTTGATCTGCTTCTGCAAAATTATGTTCTTCGTAACCTGTTTATGTAATTAACTGTTGTTATCCAAGGAAAGTTAATAAAGGCTTAGTTAGTGTGTCTGTGTCCTAGTTCCTTTTAGTCAGTGATTCTTGAAGTATGTTTCTTTGAATTTTATGTTACTTAATGAGAATTACTTTAATAGCTATGTCCTGCTTTCTAGCATATGGGTTTCTCGGTCCTAGGATCCATTAGAATAAGTAGAAGTGGATATTCATAAAAGCTTACTTTGATTAAAACATTGTGTGAAAATGAGATATACTCTGAGTAGGATCAAATTGGATAAAACCCCTCCAATAACTGTCTTTTTCTGTCATCAGACTCTGTGGCTCTGTGGTTTCTGTTTTTGCTCCAAACTCTAGATTGTGTATAGGGCACTAAGTCAATGAGGCTTAGAAAGGATTTTTTAGATGAAAAAGTCATCTTTAATTTCAGTTGTGGTGCCTGTTGATCCCTAGAACAAATATTAACTCCTCTAGAGATGGCATAGCTTTATGAGCAGAAAAGCTCTTCTAAATTACATTATATACTCACATAGTTCTTAATAAGATGGCATGAAGAGTTAGATATGAATAGCAGCAGAGATCTAGACTCTGGTGTTCATAGCAGGTCTATATATTTTAAATTTTGGTAGTGTTTATGGCTATGTGGTATTCCATGAGCTGGAGGACTGACCACCCATGGGCAGGGAGAGCTATGAATTTCGAAGCTGTAGGGTAATGTCCCTGTGCCTTTACAGCCTGGAAAGAATCTAAATGTGATTTTGATCCATTTTGGGTTTTAGAAATTGCTACAAAATTGGGACCTCTTTTAGGAATAATACAGCTCAGCTAAGACCCAGAGTGCATGTAGCTTAGTGTATATGGTCTAAAGCAAACAAGAATGGGTGTATTACTAATTTTGTAAATAGGAATATTTCTATTAGTTTACTTCACCAAATATATTTTTCTACACATATTAGAATCTTGATTTTCTTACTATCAAGTTTACCATAACATTCCTGTCAATATTACTATATTCTGCTGAACTTAAGCCACAGCTCACTTAAAAAGAACTTTGTTGTATTCAGGACTATGCCAAATTCACCAGAGGAAATTGATAATGTCTGTATTTTTGGTACTTTGTTTTCTTCCATTTTCATCTTTAAATGCAGAGATATTTCCCTTACTGCTGTTGAGCAAAAGTTTGAATTACGGTGAGCTGTGTTTTGTAAACTATTTGTAAACATAAGGGAAAGCCTAATTTCTGTCTTAAGAAAACTAGTTTTGGAGATATAATAAGTGCAGGCTGTATCGTGGCAATGTACAACTGACTGACTAAAGTCCTTTTCTTTGAACCTTTTCTGTCTTGTAATTTGTGAACTTTGTGACCACGAGGTCACTGGAGCTGAAATTCTAACTTCATTCAGATAGATAATTGTGTAGCTGAATTTGCTATGTTCTCATTCACTCTCTCACATGCAAGCATGAGATCCTACTATTGTTATTTCTTTATAGTTTTCCATATTTGAAATAGATCTGTTCCATGCTGTCAGATGCAGACTTTCGTTTTATAGATAAAAGTACAGTCAAAGCTACTGTAACTGAAAAGCACAGGGGAAAGCCAACTTGCTCAGTAGCAGAAGCAAATTAAAGTTGTGGTTATGTTGCCCTGTGCTGCTTTTGTGACGAGCTGCTGCTTGGTGAGGTTTCTCATGCAAAATATTTGCTAAACTATTTTTTAACTGTTGAATTGATATTGAATTATTTTTAAAAAGATAACATTATATTGGTCTGAAAAGAAGACCTGAGTTTAGAGTGTAAGAAGTTTCAATCTTAATTTATATATAGTATATAGCAAAAAGCAACTAAAAAAATATATCCTCGGTGTGTAAGTTGGCTTCACTTCACTCCTGCTAAGATACCTCTGCTAATTTGCTTTGGTCCTGAATTACAAATCTACGTATATGCCTAGAAGAAAGGTGTACACCATGTACCCTGTACTGCAATGGGCTGTGGTACGTACAAGCACCGACATTGTGCTACACCGGCCGTGGTGCGTGCAGCGTCCACCCTGTGAGCACGCCGGCAGGCAGACTGCGCATCTGAAGCCAGCAGCCTGGCCCCTACCTGGGCAGACTTCTAGGTGGGCAGGGAGGACTCAGCTGAGGCTGTAGTTTGCTTTCATTCATGCTTCTTAGCAGTTTATAACAAGGTGCTGGGAAAGCCCCCAAAGAGGATTACTGCGATGAGTGTATTCTTCAATTATTCACGTCCATGCTAAGCAATCTGAGGCGTTCTCAGTAAAACTGTTTCCCAACAGTAGCAATGCTTCTGTTTTAAGGATTTCAGGAAAAAAAAAACAACCTCAAACCCCTTTAAGATTAGGTTCTGTTTTATTACACGCACCCAGTTGCTTAAAATTACATCTTTGTTTGCCTGGCATTTAGTAAAACTAGACCTACAGAGCTTGCTTTGTTTGGGACTCTGCCTTCTCAAGGCAATTGTTTGCCGTTCTTAAGTCTTAACAAGTGAACGTAAACTGTTGTACCTAATAGCAAGGCTTATTCTTTTACTTTCCAAATCCCTCATTTCTTAGTGATATGCCCCAAAATCTGCAATCCTGTAAAATTGGTATTAGAGGTCTAAACTGCATGTACACAGGGAGAAAGGAGATGAAATAGCATGCATGTAACCTACAGGCCATGTAAACTTTCTGTCAAGGGGCAGTGAGATTAAGCTAATTTAGTCAAGAAGGCTCCTCATGGTTGCTAATAGGTGCATTTCTGGATTCATTGTGCAAAATGCAGTTATTCATTATTGTATAACCTATGTAGGAGGAGCAAGCTTTATTTGGGCCTCTGCTGGAAATGATAGTACCATCCTCTCCCTCTATGTTTTTTTCTATTACCCAGTGTGTTTATTTAAAAAGCCAAGTAAAACCCTTTCTGTAGAGGCAGGAAGATGGGTGAACCCTGCCGTGAAGGGTTTGTAATCTGAAGATCTGACTGAAAAAGCATGAAAGAAAAAACTATAGCATCCATAATTTCCCATCCCATATTTGGGTCCTCTTTAAAAAGAGCTTGGCCTCTAAGCATGGCAGAAAACCAATCCTGACTCACAGGACTGTCAGATGACCTCAGGGAATTTATCTGTGTTTCCATGACCGCAATTTAACTGTGTCTAAGTTCACACTGAAGAGACGTCTCTGTGTCCTGACCTCTTCTTTGGGCTGGCCTTAATGGTTGAAGGACTGTGCGGGGAACCACTTCATGGAGCCAATGTTGAAAACTATCTGGTAATTTTTTGTCAGGACACTTTTCCAACCAGACCACTTCCATAATCCAGCTTTCTACATTATCACAGTGTCTGCTCTACAGATTGAGCACCAAGTGGCAGGATGGAGTTTCCTTCTTAGTAGCAACCCATACTTAAATCAGACTAACCTGATAGTGAGTACAAAGCTGAAAGCCCCACATCTTACATATAGGCAGTATCCAGCATGCCGCAGGTACCAACACAGAGTAAATATTAATGTGGAGATCATGGAGGTGTTTTTGGCAGGGTGCAGGGAGGAATATTCCTTGGCTAGTTTTTTCAGCGCAGTGAAGGTCAGAGAAGCCCATAGACCCTGGAATGGCTATCTGACTTCACCTGTGGTCCCCAGGAGTCTGGTGTCAAGGCATTGTGTGATATTTAAGGCCCGCTGTATGGAGATGTACAATAACACAAATGTAGAAAAAACCAAACGAATTCCAGTGAAGTCTGTAGCTGTTGAAGCTCTAGGAGTTCAGACATATAATGCTGGTGTCCCTCAAAGCCTTGGAAACCTTCTTGTCAGGGATGGTGTTCAGAGACAAAGATGGCCAATATGTGTTTTTTTTTAAGTTTCTGCTTTTAAAGACAGACCTCTTGTGCTTGAGATTCTGATTTATGGTTTTTGAACATTTAGGTTGGCAGCACGGGGAAAAGACAATCTCTAATTAGATTTAAAAAAAAAAGAGGCAAGAAAAAAAAAAAAGGCTTGTCTCTAGACTCTGTAGTTTGTATTCCTGCCTGAAACACAGCCACAAATCCTGAGCTGCCTTCCCAACTCATTCTCCTCCTTGGCTCAGCTGTGTTGGTAACTTTGTGTTACCACCCCTGCAACAGGAGTTTCTCCCAGCTGGGGTCTGCATCTCTCCCTCCCCAGACCAATCCCCAGCTTGCTGAAGGGCATGGGATCCTCACTGGCCATCATCCTGTGGCTGACACCAGCCTTGCAGACAGATGGAGGAGCTCTGAGCCGTCTTAGTCACTAGTCGAAGTTTCAGGATATTTTCCTTCATTCAATACGATGATAAGCAGAGTGATATATTTTCCCCCTGTATTTTTTCCCAGCTGCTGTTACAGAATTTTTATCTGTTGTCATTAAATAGGCAACCATTCGTCAGGCAAATCTGGTGCTTCTCAAAATACCATAAAAGCTAAAAGAAAAAAGGCGTAGGAAGATGTATGTAACTGTTTGTTTAGTTTATATTTATGTCCAAAGTGACTAATTGATTTTAAGTGATATTTTATAGAAATAGTTGATATCCAAAGCAAAAATCTCATGTAATAAATTTTAGCACAGATGGTATTTTGGTTGCAATTAGAAAAAAGTGGCATATAGTAAATGAGAAGTAGACAAGGTTTCAAATCCAATATAGTAAGCCCTGAAAGATGGTTGAAAAAACAACATCATTTTATATGTTCAGAAATTAGAAAGTTGGCTTCTGGTAGAAATAATACAAAACCTGCCCTTAAATGTTTCAATCTGTCAAATTGAACTAGCGATACAGGGTAGGTGTGGGAGTGAGCCTTACACAAGTGAGGACAGATAGTAGGCTCTTTTCAGAGTAAAAAAAGGAAACCCCTTAGCCTGTACCTTGCAATATTCCTCTTATTTTCCATGTTATGGAATGTTCCTCTTTAGAAACAATATTGATATGGTGACAATGTTGCTTCTGGGTAAAGGGAAATGTCTGGGCTGCTTTTAGGTCATGGAACAAAACGCTTTAATGTGGTGCAAGTTGATCACTTCCAATAGCAATTCTGAATTAGTATTCCAAGAATATACAGTCTCTCATAGTTCATAAGTGCCAAAATACAAAAACCAAGCAACACAATAATAAAGCATGAATGTGTTAGTGCAGATATGCTGTGCAGAGAAGAGGCTATGAAAAGGAAAAGTGGTACAGAATTAGAAATTAAGACAAACGGTTAAATAGGCACAACTGGAAAATCTGCAGAGAGAGAACACAATTACTGCCAACTCTTGTGCAGAGTGGCTGGATAGGATTGGTCTTCGTGTAACATCCTGGGCTAAAAGTAATACTGAAAGCTGAAGGTCTTCATGGCTCAAGGGGAAGACTGGGCACACTGTGGGAGGGGATGTCCAGTGGATGTGACTAAGAGCAAAGAAACCCCACACAGCTCCAGCAGTCCCTGGGCTGTGGATGACTGGCAGCTGAGGGACTGTTAGGAGAAGTGTCAGTCTTTGTGCTATACTCTTCAGCTCTCCCCTGGCCATCTGCCTTCAGCCGCTACTGGAGATAGGTTGCAGGGTTGAACAGATCTTTGGTCTGACCCAGTCCACATGTTTTCCTGTTCAGTGACAGGAGATGAGTGTTGTGAAAGTGCTTAACTGCAACAATATGTTTAGTGAAAAAGTTCGTTGTCCTTCTGAGAGGTGGACAAGGTTGATGTTTCACAGAACTGGGCAGATATGTGCAAACTGTCAAGAAATCAGTTGAATATTTAATAAATTAAATAAACAAATTTTACATTTCTTTAATGAATAGAAGCAGGTGCAGTTTTGGTCTTGATTGGGATCTACTTTGCACACATATGTATGATTGGAAGGATTAGGTTTTGATGGAGAGAAATTAATTCAAGTTCACTGACTCTAGCTTTAACAACACTATTCTATCATAATATATTCACATTTTATACTGTGTCCCTTAATACTATTTCTTTTACCCATTCCTGCTGCTGAGGGATATATTATTTTCTGCAAGACTTTGACAGATACAGACAAGCATCTGCAATGGAAAATCCTTCACTTCTTGTTATCTGTAGGTTTTCTTAGCTCTTCTAATCTAAATCTCAGGGTAGTCTGAGATTCACATTTCATCCTTATTCTGCATGGATTCTGCAATGAAACAACAATTAAAATAGTGTCTGTAATGCTAAGACTACTGATCTTGAGAAGACAGCATTCTTTTTGGTTTCAGGATCATTTATAACTTCCATGATAATGGATCTGACATCTTTTGGAGTAATTATTCTTCAAATAAATAATTAAACTGAGTAAAGCAGGGCAATTTTAACTATTTATAGGAGGTGTCCTGAAAGACGCTAATGACTGATTTTTTTCTTTAAGAAAATGGGTTTTTCTGCAAGATATTACACAGGATGAAGAAAGACAGCAGGGGGGTGTCCTGTGCTTTCAACTAGAAGTCTTGAAGTGGCAATCAGTGCTTTTTACTGCAGTTCATACAATCTCAGTGTTTTATGAAAATGATTAAGGAAGTTGACAATGTCCAAGCCTTGTCAAGTGACTTCTGCTACTTACACAGAGAGAAAGTTTTCTCCCCTTTCATGAAAGACTACCCATTTTGGCTACTTTTGTACCTTATATTAGCTTCCCTTTGTATCTGTTTAAAGAAAAGGAAAATGTTTGGCTACTTTTTCATCTATAAACTTCTGAGTCCAAAGCTCCATGCTTGACAGAATATAGAGCTGTAACAGGGGGACGGTATCTGGTATTTCTGTCTGAGTCAGTTACCCAGGGATCTCTCTATCACCATTGGATATCTGATTGTTATACTTGGTAGAAGTCAAGTTATGATACATCGGAGTAAATATAGACATCTGTTTTGTATTAAGATAGCCCATGTTCTAGACTCATTTACTAGATCTCCACTGAATATAAATGAAGTACAGGATGAGGCCCTTAGATGTAGATATGTATAATGGGAATGCATAAAATATGGTGAGCTGATTCACTGAAGAAAGCAAGTGTACGCTTCTATGATGACCAAGTTATTTCTGTAAGAACAGCCATGTGGATTTTGGCTTGTGTGTATAGAAGAAATGCATAGACATCTTAGAATAAGTGCAATATAAAATGTACCATTGTGTTCGAGGTTCGTGTAGTAAATTACTCATTCAGAATGCTGCAAGGTGTAATATTTGCATTCCTACCTTATTACATCAAAATTCTAGTTTCAGTCTCTTGGAAAGGGAATTTTTCTTTGTTATAGATATTATAGTGGTGCTCTGGGAACTGGTAAGAGAGCAGATAAGAGTAAAGACTCCATCATTAGGATCTTTAACTTTTGTTGTCTTTTAGGGAACTTTAGAGAGTCTGCTAGCCTTTGTGTTCTTATATTTTTTTTAGGTAAACTATTAATTGTTAAAGATAATTAATAGCAAGCAGAATGAGAGAACTCCTTTTAAGAAAACCAATGTCTTCTTGTTCAATCATGAACACTTTGCCAAGAGTTTCTTCTGAATTACAGCATCTCAGGTTTCAAATTAAACCTGACATGTAACCTAGCATTTGAGACACTAAGTATATAACTTTCTCTAGAGAGAAACTGTCTATTTGGTTAAAGTGCTGCTGCACCAGTGGTGACCTACCAAGAGAAGGAAAACTCCTTGGCAGATAGACATGTTGCAAAGCTGCTTTTTATAGCATCTGAAAAACAGAAAGTTGTTGATCCTGGGAAATGGTTTCAATCTGCTGATAAAAATTATAAGAGCTGGCAGCGTGGCTCAAAGATTTCCTCGTCTTATATACAGGGCTCGCATTATCTCCTGGTCATCAGAGTGAATGGTGGGAACCATCAGTCATATTCCAGATAATCCACCTCTGCGAAAGGGTCCAGTCCACTAACTTGTGAAATCATGAGAAGTATCTCCTGTGCTCATCGCACTGCTGCCTACAGCAGGGCCTGGTTTCAATGATAATTTGTTGTAAGAGAAAGAAAGGGAGTAAGCCCTAAAGTTCTCCAAACGTTTTAACTTTCATAGCAAAATTTATGCAAAGTAGTAAGGCAACAAACCCTGTCCCAAAAGTCCCAGTAAAATGCTAAACAGTGCAACATGCTGTTGAGAGTTTTGCATTTATTTGTTACGTGCCAGCAATGGTCTGAATCAAAAGGACATTTGCTGCCTATAAATCATGTTCACCATGGTACTTCCCCAACAGAGAGCTCACAGTTAGACATCCAGAATGTGTTAGGATAGCAAGGAAACACACAAAAAAGGGCTTTTTTTAAGGCATGCAAGGAGAAATGTGTGTTTGTCCTGTTTGCCAGCTCATCCTCGCTGCCATCCCAGACCTACTCACACATGCTGCACATAGCAAGTATGAAATTAGGATGATAATATGTGGACTCCCACGTGCACAGAGCCTGTGTGAGATTGACCTGGCCTCCGATTCAAAGTTTTGCAAGTTAATTTGAAGCTGAAAGGCTCAATTTGCTTTTGAGGAACTACTGTAAAAAGCAGCAGCCACACAGATAGGCAGAGCTTTCCATTTCCAGACTTTTTCCCTCTCACAGATGATTTATAAGCAGTTTAACTGTTAGGGGTCAGTTATTACTCCCACCTCAATTCTTTTGCAGGTGAGATCATAGTTTTGGGATAGCAGATTTCTCCTTTGACTTATTTCATCAGAACTGGACTGTTAATTAGAGCCAGAGTTTGGCTCCCTTTACTGTGAAATATAATTCTGTTATCAGTGCAACCACATTCTGCCTTAGGTGGTTTCCACTTTGGCTTTAATCCTTTTTTTTTTTTTTTTTAATCCCATGAAATAAAGAGTATTTCCTTACTTGGGTAAGCTGAATAGCCCTTTGGTCTAAATAGAGTTCTTTCATTTTGAGATTTCTGATATGCTAAACCTCTGTGAAAGTTTGATAAAAGGTAACTTTGAGGCTTTTAATTAATTATGTACAAAAAGTTGACAGTACTCTACTGGGAGGTGTTCCTAATAATCCATGCATGTAATATAGTGGGAACATTGTTTATAAATATAAATGAATTGGAAGGTTTGTAACCTTGGAACAAAAGAAGATGAAAAATCAAATCACGGCTGGCAACCTCACAATTAAATGTTCTAAGATTAAATGACCTACTTGAAAGCTACAATTTTATCTTTGTTTTCCAGCAAGTAGAAAAAAAATAATCCTTGTAACAGCTCCTTTAAGCTCTTACTGAGAGTGAAGCAAGGAAATGTTGGTTTTAATATTTCATATCTCCCACAAATGAAAAGACACACTCTTACGGTTCAGCCTACCTGGAAAATGCATAGCTTGTATCAGGCTGAAAGATAGGGGAGAGAAAGAGAAGGTGTCAGTAAACTACGTACAGAGCAGTGGCGGAAGGAAATTGAAAGTCAGGGGTAAGCAAAGGACAAGGGGTAACAAAGCTGGAAAAGAAAGGCTGTTTCCAGGGAAAAGGTTAAGAATATTAACAAAGCAAAATTAATCCAAAGGAATAAAGGAAAGACCAATCCACAGATTGAATTAACTTCTGTCATGGCAGCATTTGGTGGATTAAGAATTCTATTACCATTGGCCAGCGTGGATTAAAAAAATACCCCACCTTATCATCAGTATTGCTCCTAGCTTTCTTATGCTGAGTAGAAAAGCCACTTTCTGGGAAAGCATATCAGCAGTATGGGATCAGGTCACTTATAACCACTCGTTTGCAGCTACTGCTTCAGCTCTAATCTGCTGACATCATTAAAAGGAGCATCTGCAAACTGAAAAACACGCTTCTGTCTGTTCTCATTAACCTTAAAAAGCAGCACCTTGAGATTCTTGAAGTCAAAGAAATTGGAAAAAATCTCCTTTTTAGTTCCTTTCTCTCAATGTCTGACTGTTTCAATGAGAAGTTCTACTTCTTCACAAGGTTACTGCAGTAATAAAGGACTATACGCGGCACAAAGTGCCTCAAGATGATTGTGAGGAGAAAATTTGACTGAGCAAACCACACTTTTCTCCCTGCTGCCCTTTGTTGCACAGAAGTAATCATTTACTGCTGCTTTGCTCCAGCACCAAAGGTTTGCTACGCTGCTCCAAGTTAGCTCAGCCCAGCTGGCTGAGGGGTGGTACCACCCCTCCTAGGCACAGTCTGGTCCCTCCACTTGTACCTGGTTTCCTGGAAGGGCTCTTATGCAACTTTTCATCTTTTAAAAAGGTGTTAATTTTAAAAGTCAGCAAGCTCCCTTTAGCCCTTTTTAGTCTTCATGACAGTGCTTAAAGCTTGAGAACTCTGGGATTACTTTTAAACATTAATTTCCATAGAAAAACCTAGAAAACCCTCCTTTCAGAGATAGAGAACAAAATACTCAAATAACATGCTGCCTCCTTCTCTTTTCACTGGCATGTGCAGCACAGCTGGTATGATTTCAAAGACCCTCAGACAGCTGAATTCTCAGGAGCCATGTTGTAGAGGTTGCTGCTGCCACTGACGCATGGACCAGCAGAGTTGGGAAAATAACTTCCTGCTTTGCAAGAATGTCAAATAAAGAATGAAAAGTAACTCGCAGCTAACACTTTCATATTTGTTTTCAGTATGTGAGATGGAAATGCTCATTTAATAAATAGATGATGATATGTTTGATTTTTATAGTAAATCTCTGTTTGGAATCCATCTCCTCGTTTCCATATGAGTCACAATAAGATGCAAAACACCAGAAGTGCACAGTGGGCTGAAAATGGCAGGTGCCAAGTTAATCTCCAACCCATCGTGATTCATTTTGCTGCTATGCCTGTTGCTCCCAAGAGATTTTTAACAGAGTGGGCATTATAGCTAACGCTTTAGGGATATGCAGAAATATCTAGGGACAGTGGGCCTTGAAGCTCTTCATATTTGTTTAACAGCTAATTGTTATTTATTTATTTTATTTTTTTAAAATATAATGCAAATGTTTATAGAAAAGTGCTTTGTTTGAGATTTCTGCTTTGGAAACCCAGAAAAAATGTGTGGGGGCTGCTACATGACGGTATTTTTAACCTTCACATAGGAAAACTGAGAGGCAAATTTGCACTTCAAACTATAGCTGGAACCAAACCACCCACATACAGAGATAATAAAACATCAAAAGGCCTGTGAAATATGCTGGCACGTATATATGTTTAAAAAGTGCACAAAATGAAGAAATTGGGAACACACAACTAAAGTTCTTTTCTAACTACAGTATTAGTTATAAAAAGCAAAGCACGCAATTTTGCTAGCTGAAGTGATATGGTAAAAATGAACCTATTTTTGTATTATTCCGATTCCTGAACATGAACATATCTTCTCACAGGAACTGGAATATTGAAAGATGCAAATGTTACCTCTTTGGCCTGAAAATTGTTGTCTTGCGCTCTGGGGAATATATTGAAATATTAAAGTGAAAGTTCTGAAAATACATAATGAAAACATTAACTCAGCTCTGTTGTGTTGAACACAGCAGAAGCATATTGTTGACTTCTGCTGGGGTAACGTGGCTGCAGGAGCCGTTCCACACACACAATTCCCTCTCATTTTGCCATGGCAGCATAATAGGGAATATTAAACTTCTGCAGGGTGGACTGGCAGAGAGGTCGCCTGGTGCAGAGAGACCACAGGGCTGATGGAGACATCCCTGCACTTCCTCATCTTCCCTGTCAACCATGAAGAATTCTGGAGAGGATGGGCTGGCACAGCTAAGTATTTGAAGTTTAGAGGCCAAAAAGCTGCCTCCAGGAGAGCCCAGGGGAGATGGCTGCAAAAAAGCCTCCAGAAGCTTTTATGCACCAGTGCCACTTCTCTCTTCCACGGGGTGGCAGTTTCTCTCTCTGTCTTTCCTGGGTTTCTCTGTGAGCTGGGCTGAAGCCCTGGGCATCCCGGGCTGTCAGTCCCGCTCTGACCTCCCCTCGCACCGAGCAGTGCAGTCCCCATGCAGAGCACAGCATCCCAGGGATTACTCTTTTTGGCATACAGCCACTGCTGAAGTACACTGCTGAGAACAGAAGCTTTGACCTCTGTTCCCTTTTTAACTTTCCATTTGATAGGATTTAATTTTATTTTGCAGCTTGCAGAAGTACAGGGTATTTAAATAAAGGCTGTGAGTGTTTGCAAAATCCTGTACAGTGAGCTGTGCCCCAGCGCCTGAGCTCTCATTTTGAGGTAGATCTGTTATCAGACATGAAACTGGAAATACCAGCCCTCACTTGATGGGCTTTTCTTTGGTAGAGGAACAAAGGTACTGAACATCTGTAGCTGATATTCATTGCTATTTTTATATCAAAGCTTCCTTATCTACCTGGCAAGTGATTCCGGGATTTTCTCTCCCTCCTAGGTGCCCCTGCAATGTGTTTGTTGTAATCTCTCACATATCCTCATTACACTTTTTGCTCCACATTAATAAGAAATGAAGAAGTCAGGTTGCATTAGTTCTCTTATCATAGCCAGCTCTTTTCAGAATTCCTCCTAAAAAAGTTAAATGCTCTCTTTTCACTTGACTTTTTTGTTTCCCTTTCCTATGAGCTTTTCTACTCCACTCTGTGCTGAGTGAATCCCTGCTTTGTGACCTGCCCTGACTCCCTCCAAAGCTTTTAGCGAAATGATTAAATCCGCTATTGTGAGCTTTCATATGCGTATGCATACGTAAGCATTATTCTTATATGTATAACTATATTACTGCTTAGTTTTTAATATAACTATATTACTGCTTAGTTTTTAATCCTTTTCTTACTGTTACTCCTTCCTCCCTCCCTCCCCACCTTTTTGTGCAAGTGGCTTTGCTTTATCTGTCCCAGCAGATGATGTGAGCTGTGACCGTCTCTCGTTAGCAGTTCTGCCAATATCTACCGGCCACAGTCAGATCTATTCTGCTTTCCTGCAAAGGCCAGCTCTGATGCTTCGTTTTGGCTCTGCTGTTAAAAATTATCTCAAATGCTGATGACTTCAAACTCATGAGAAACAGAGATAGGCTGAAGCTGTGATATTTGGATTTGGACTCAGGTTTTAAGTCCTACAGAGTTCAGGCTAGCTTGAATCTGCCTATTATAATGATAAAGGTTGCAAGCAAAATGGGAATTTAAGTAACTCCCATTTCTAATGATCAGGAAGCTTTAGTTTGGCATCAGCTTCTTTTCTAAGAAACAACTTTATTTCCAATCGACCATTTATCAATCTTTGAGTTACTGATTAACAAACACCAGCTTTTGTAATGAAACTGCTGAGAGCTGCGTGACTCCTGGTGAAATGTTAACAGGGTTACTTTTCAGACCCAGGAGGAAAAAAAAAAAAAGAGTGACGGCAGGTTGTTTGGTAATATGCAACAGAATTTCCAGATGTCTCTGACACAATCTCAGAAAACACGCTACCAAAGGGGAAAATAGCACCTTTGCTGCAGCCGGATGGGTCAGGCACATGCCCTGCACGCCAGGGTCTCCTGTGGGAGGAAGCCGGGTCATGCGGGTACAGAGGGAGCAGTGGTGGCCCTGCCTCATCTGGATGAATGTCCTAAAAGGTCTCTGAAACACCTCAGGATTCATTGCTCTATCATGCCATGCATACCAGGGAATTTTGGTAAGCTGTTGATGCACAATATTATGGGATGGGTACAATAGCTGCCAGTCTTCTTGCTTACAGTACTGCTCTTTGAGACACATTTTACAAACCCAAAAGTGCATGTAATGCTGTAATCCCCACCATCTATATAAAAAGGCTGTCATATAGTAGAAAAAAAAAAGCTAGTCTCCCTCCTCCTAAGGCAATTCCATTATTCACCATCCTGTAGGTGCCTGAGACACCAAAAGATAATGGGGTGAGGATGCAAAGGGGCTTGGCCGAGTGTGAGAGCTCCAGGAGACCCAGAGGAAATGGAGGTACGCTCAGAGCATGAACTGAATATCCTTTCGTCTGCTGGCATTCGATCAGCCTGCAAGTGAAAAAGGCACCTTGACAGCCATAAGCCTTTAAGTCAGTGCTTCCAATTTCCTGAAACAATTCCTCCAAAATGGAGGGTTCTTGAGTTCCTTTTTATGAGCTGTTATCAGTTCTTATGTGGGTATGTATGTTCCCTGCTCTTCGTGAGCAGGAAAGGGCAAGAATATAAACCAAACTGCTGTTTCTGAGCCCATGCCCTTAGTGGATCAGGTTTTTACATCAACTTTCTGCCTATTCACTTTCAGTCTTTTTTTTAAAAAAATTATTTTGCTAGGGCTTACACTCAGAAATTCTCTCCTCCGTTGCTGATGCTTTGGCATAGCCTCCAGCCTCCTGCAGTGAATTGTGTCTGATGCGGCTTTGATCCACAATATATCTCCTATCTCGCTTCAGTTGCTTTCCATTTTCTTTTAAATGGCAAGTCAATAACCACCATTCCTGGAAGGATTTTCTTTTATATGTATGCTAAAAGTATGCTTTTAACCAGGGACTTCTGCCCACATGTGGTGTGAAAGACAATGCAAAAGGGGACAGTGCTTGCCGCGTGCTGGAAATTTTCTCCACCTTTTCAAGCTCTGCAGGAATTTGCTACCTTGGAGGGATAGTGCAGCCTAATGTTAGACTGTATGTTGGCTTGGAGGGGTCTGTGTGTGTTCTTATGTGTCTGCATGTAAAGAAAGATGCTAACCTTACTTTAGCAGCTGTCTAGGAAGAAATCCAGCTACTTCCAATGAGCCTTAACTTCCATCAGCTCCTTTTTATACAAACTAAGATACAGGTAGGGGAATGGCAAGAACGCAGCCTGCTGCTTTGTCGCCTCAGTGCCAGGAGGGGCCAGAAAGCGTTGAACAGGGAAGAGAGCTGATGATCAGTGAGCCATGGCTTGCTCCCACCTTGCCACCCTGTGCCACCTACCTCTTCCTCTGCTCCTGTCATGATCAGAGGGCTCTGCTGTGTGGAGCTGGCAGCAGATCTCCTGGGAGGAAAGGCTGGCTAGTCCTTGCTCTCCCCAAGCACTATAACTGCAGGGTTTGGGTTTTGCCTTTTTTTTTTGTCTTTTTTTTTTTTTTCCCCCTCCATATGCAACTTCCACTTTTGTGCATTAGCTGGGAGAAAATTGGATATAATATGATTTTTCTGATCGTCCTGCTATGCTTATATATGTTATCTACATTCTGACCTTCATTTCTAAACATTATCTATGTAGACTGTACCTCAATTACAGTTTTAGTAGTTGCTATAGGTTTCCTAAGCATGTAATCTCATTTAAGTCCCCTCCACTAATCCATGTATACTGCTTCTAAAGACACTACTGCTGTCTTTTAATGTATCATAAAATTGCATTTATATTAAAATGGAAATTTAAATTTTGTTCTAAACACCTTTGCAGGTGTTAAAATTGGTGTTTTAGATACCAGTTCAGCAAGTATTGGAAAGTCTGCCATTCCTAAACAGCATGTTATGAGATTTGTGAATCACACACAGGTATTTTTTGGGGATGCGTGGTGTATCTGAGTGTGTGTAAAATCATATGAGATAGACTTTAGGCAGTTTTTCTTTTTTACTGCATGTACCCACAAATACCTTGCTATCCTGTCGCTCTCTTTACCTGTTGCACCTAGTAACTCTCTGAGTGAAAGCTGATGCTGTTGAGAGAGATAATTACAAGCTGGGGCATAGTTTACACTCACGGGTGTAAGGATGCTTTCTGAGGATGGAAAATTTTTATTTCCCAGGACTTTCCTGGGTGTTTTCTCAGCTGGGAGCAGCTAGGGTTTAGTAAAGGCCCAACCTCCAGATAATGGAGAGACTCACTTCCAGAGCTTGTGTTCCCTCTGTTTGTACAAAAAGAAGAATAGCCAAAACAATTGGTTTGAAGGATTTACAATTATTAATATTGTGCTGAGGTTGCTAGGCCATTTCCTTCTCATCTAAACATAAACACTGTCAAAAAATGGAAACATCTATAAGAACTAGAGATCAGGAACTTAAAGTGTTACCTTGTTTAGCTTCATGTCACTCTTCTCCAACAGAGAAGGAAGAGGCATATCATGGATGTGAACAAATTAAATGTCAAGTAAAGGGAGAAAATTAGTGAATAAATATTTCTGTATGTACAGGAGAGGAAATCTTGTACAATTTTTTTTATGGCATTTCTTTGCTCTTGGGGTGAATTTTAAATAGCAAGAAGTAATTCCTTCTTGGGCTTTCCATTTGTAATGATTTATATCTTTTTTCCTCAGGTCAGTTCCTGTGATATATAGGTAAATATGTATCAATATACAACCACTATAGATGATTCATGTTTTTTTTTAATTAAAAATGGATTCTTCATGTAACCATCTTCTAAAAGTTGTTGTGTCCCGTCATTCATCTCCCACTGATTCTTCCAGTTTTTTCCCACTTAACAATCTATTTTATTAAAAGAAAATGTTTACAAAGATTCTGGGGATTTTTGTTAAATGGTTAGGAGATAGTAATAGATTAATTAATTTTTGTATCATTTCAATGCCAACACACAGATGCAATTCCGTAGACTTAGTCAGTTCTAAAGGAAGCAACAAGTTTGGCAGGGGATCTTAACTTGCAAATGACTTGTACAAATAAATCAGTCCCAGTAAGACACTGTTACACTGTCTTCTGGAATATACCAAGTCCCAAATGCAGCTTTATTGAAGATCTGTACCCTTTCCTTCATTGGTGTGATTTGTGGGAAAGAAGAGTGAATAAAATTATGCTTTACACAAAGTGTTTTAAATTAAGGATCCAATTAAGACCAGAACTGGAAGAACATATGACAGCCTCATACCTGTTGTGTTAGGTATAAATATTTACATGAGTGCACACTTATGCTTAGTCTTCTTCATCTTTACTTTTGACTATTTGGGAGATACTCCAGTGGGCCTTGTAGGGGTGGAACTAAGAAACGTTGGAAGATGAAGTCTGTGTCTCACAAATTGGAGGCTTTCTACGATGGGGTTACAGTGTTGGTGG
>KZ505812.1:384557-405434 GCA_002844005.1 Limosa lapponica baueri
AGGGCTAAGCCATTTACATGGAGTGCTTCCTCTGTCGCCTCCCACCTTGGTGCTTGTTAGTAGCTGCAACCACAGAGCCCCATCAGGGAACACCACTGAGCTCAAGCACCCGGGTCCTGTGAGCACAGTTGGTTGTGATGCGTGCAAGGATGGCACTGTTTCCTCTCACCAAGGCATGTATCTTCAAATTTGATTGCAGATTTTAAGAAAAAAAGAATGGGGAAATGGCATCTGAAGTGGAAGTATGTGAATAAAGATCAGTTAATGGATAAATCTGCATGTGGGTCAGCAGATGTTAGCAGGTCATTGCTGGTGACGACTTGTATTGTTCTGGCAGTTTCTGTCTGAACGCTCCATGTTTGCAATTCAGTTCTGTCAGTTTAAAATAGAAGTATAAAGAATAGAAAGTTTCAGCCACTCTTAGCAGACTTGCAATGCGTTGTTATTGCTCTTCTATCCCCGGACTGCTATTTCATTCTAAAACAGGCAAGAGGCATCACACTGCAACCAAGAGAAATAAAAAAAACCCCAAAAACCCAGTTATGTGAACTCGGAGTATTTCCAGTGCTCCATTTCCACTCTTCCCCCAGCTTTATTCCTCTCAAAGATAGCTTTAAAAACCAGTTATTAATTTCAAGCTTAAGTGGTTTGGATATGAGCAAGTATTATAGTTATTCTGCTACTCTTATACCAGTTGGATCCTGCACTAAATATTCCTTTAGGAATCCCATGGGTTAGATGAAGTTAGGGGGAGCACAGCACTTTCTTGCCACTTCCTTGGGAAGATAATCTCCTCAAGCCATTTTAGGAGCACTCTGCAACTTGCTGAGTCAAAGCACTGTGTTGACATGTTTTACAAACCTCTTAGTCAAGTTTTTGGGTAACTGTGATAGCATTTGCTAGGGCAGCTGAGTTTTCCTTTGCTCCCTACCATTCAAAGTGTCAGACTGCAGTGACATAGGGAGGGAGACGACTCCATTCCCAGAAGTGAGTGGACAGCCTATGCGAGACACCACCTTGGTTTCCAGCACAAGACTTGATCTTCAAAGCCTTTACAGGAAGTTACTCGAGCTGGTGGCACTGGAATATAAGACAGTTTAAAACTTATTCCAGGTTATTTGCCCTACCCAGTGGTAGGTAGTGATTTGTACGCAGATGTAGAAGATCATTGCTCTGTAGATTTAGTGAAATCTTGTTATTTTACTACATCCTAAACCGAATCAATCAGCTTTTTTACTTTTCAATTTGAGGTGAGATGGCCTAATTCTTAATGGACTAAGTACTGAAAAATTTTCTCCAACTAGGCTCATTGACCAAAACAGTTAGGGAATTGTTTGTTTGAAAGATGTAGTCTAAGTAAATACTAATCTTATTGTTAGAAAGTTTGTTTATTTAGATAGGCTTTCTCATAGAAGTCTAATGTTTGCACATGACTAAGACATAGTATCCTCAAAATTTAATATAAAAATAGCTCTATATTTTGGAAGAATAAATTAAGAACTATAGTACAGTATAATAAAAGTTGTCTTCATTTGCATGTGCTAATTAATTTCTACTTTATCCCATCAACATTTGGGAGTAGTGGCCTTATTAGCAGGAATGAATTTACTTATAGTCTGAAACTAAACACTGAACAAACCCAGTGAAGGTCACCCTTTTTCCTTTCAATTATCAAGGTTAATTATAAAATTAATTAGGTCAATTTGTAACTTTTATTAGGAGAATTTACCTTCTTTTGGCTTTGATACAGAATCTGGATCCACACTGAAAGATTTTGCCGTCTGTACTAAGCTCAGTAGTTTTGTGACACCCTTCTCAAAAACATTTCCAGGTTTTTGCTACTCAGGCGATGTCAAATTATTGAACTCAAAGTGGAGACTGTATTTTTTTAATCTTGTCATATTCCTTTTCGTAGTCTAATTCAATAATGAAATCTAGTTTTATAAAATAGTTTAACAATTTAACAGGAAACAGATTAAAAATTAATTTGTATTCTTCTCATGTGCTGTCAGTTATAATCTAGACTGTCAACATCAGTAGAATATTACCTTTTTTTCTGGTTATGTTTGATAGCCTTGCTTTTTCCTATAATTATCATAAATATTTCTTTGGGTCTTATAAATAAAACAAGAAGTAGCTCAGGACATGTATTTTGCTTAAATTTTCTGCCACTGTCTGGCACATATTAAAAGCGTTACTATGGCTTGATCCCAAATGACGTTAAGGCCCCAACATCATAGATGTGCACAGGCTAAGTGCAGACATTCTCCTCAAGATCTTGCAGTCTAAATAAACAGGGTTTAATTGGCAAATGCAGAAAGGTCTGGAGAACAAATAATTATCCCATTTACTGCTGGGTAACAGAAATTTTAATTGATTTGCCCTCTGTGACAAATCTGTGCCTGGATCAAGAATTTAATCTTAGTCTGAAATTCACTGCCTTAATGAGAAGAACATCTTATTTCAGCTGTAATATGACCCTTTCCTGATTAAATGGACTGAGAAAACATTAGTAGTTAACTTCTGCAACCTTCTGCCTCTTAGCAATTAACAGAGGGACTAATTCGGCAAGGTAGGGAAGGCTTTCTGGGTGGCAGCAAACATTTCTCTTTCCTTTCATGGTCGAGGAGTGTGAGGTCTTGGCCATACTAAATAAAACAATTCTGATGTATTGTCTGCTTAAATGTAAGAAATGAAAGTGCCAGATCAAAAAGGCGAGGATTGGTAGTGGTTTGCATCCAGATCATAAAAGGTAATTAAGCAGCTGGACTCTACTTTGCGGGGCATAAAGACATCCTGAAGTGACAGCTTCTAAACAAAATTCCTGGTTGGTCTCCATTTACTCTGATTTGGTTTTTCTGCTCACACATTATTTCATTATTATTTCAGACAGTGTCTTCCTTTACTTCTCCATATTTTCAAAACATTTCAAATTGTCTTTAACAGCAATGCATCCATAGGGCAGGTGCTAACCCTAACTAACCCTAACTATCTGTGCAGATCCAGTCTTCTGGGCCTGACTGGTGCTTTACTGTAGTCACAGTCATCAACCTGAAAGGAGTATGTTCCACTTCTCAATACTGTACATACAAGTCACCTCTCAGCTGGACCGTTTATGAGCATGATTATTAGCTCCCTAAATCAGAAACTAGTTCAGAGAAGAAAAATGGACTCTGTTGTCCTAGTGCAATTGGGAGTACCTAATCTTCCAAAACCTGACTCATCTTCTACAAAGGCCTTGTCAAGCTGTACCTTGGTGAATAGCTTCTCTTGTTTAATCTGCCATATCCATTATAGAAGCACAATGGGTTTTTTTCATTTTAGCCTGACTGGCAGGCAGCTAGTATGCTCATCAACTCAGTGCTTCTACATGAAGATCCATTTGACAGTAACCATGAACCCTTTCAGAGCAACAAAAGTCACTAAAATATTTAATATTCTCCCTCAGTAGGAAAGGCAGTCTAGAAGGCATAAACATTCCTTCTGGGCTATTTGCTTAATAGAAGGTAGATCAAACTAAATATAGGTGTGTTTCTTATCTGAAGGCTATCAGGGATAGGGACGTTCCGTTATCAAAAATACCATATCAGCAAGCTTTGCATTTTAAAATATGAAGCTTATATATATATATGTATAAAATTACAAAAAAGTTTAAATAGAACTCTTAAAATTTCATTTTTCGTATTTTCTTTTCTCATCAGCTTTTGCCATATGCAGAGACTTTTTTTTTAATTAAGAGATCATCAAAGTCATCTTCCCCAGTCGAATTATCATTTCTTAGCTAGTTGTTAGCTACTGAACAGTCTGTTTTTCCTCCGTCTGCTAGCTTGCTCCTTCTCATTATTTGCTGCTTTCTTGTTATTGCTCTATATTTGCATTCCTGCGCCTTGCTATGGTTTCTCAACTGTCATGTCTTCAACACATGAAAATCCAGTTGGCTTCCTCCTTGTCTGTTAGAAACTATATGTGGTACTTCATTTCAGTATTAGAAGCAGGAATGTAATAAAATTCAAATATTTGTTACTCCATCTGAGATGAAGACCAGATAGATACCTCCATAAGTTTGCCCTTTATGTTTCATTGCCCATGGCTTTGGGTAGTAATGAAAGATAGAGCAAGTTGTTTCCTTTTGTGAGCAACAGTCAAGAATGTCATGGTCAGTACAACGCAGCAAACTGACAGGTACTTGCTTGGATTTTTGTTGGGGAGTATCTCAGATCTACTTTTCTTTATACTGCAGCAATCGCCTGCGTTATCTGTGCCTAAAGCTCAAGCAATCTGCAGGTGTCACCTGAGGAATTCAAGCTGAGGAGGCTACACACGGCTTTGGTCCTAATTGTTCTGCTGACCTATTTCCTTTTGCTGGTGGAGATTAGGGTACACTGGCACACCATGTAATCATAGGACTCTGCCTGTGCAGTACATGTCTCAGAAAAGAAGCTTACATTTTTCTTTTACTAAGTGAAACTTGTTTAAACATGTACACTCCTGGCTTGTCAGCTCCCCGCTGCTGTGGCTTAACTTTTGTGCCTTGCCTTGTCCTCAGATGAGTCCTGGAGGTCACTTGCCTACACACCAAGCAAATGTTTTAAGTGTTTCTTAGCAGAATGGGAACTCTTCTGCTAAATCACTGTGTGACCCTTAAAAACATAGCTAGAGGTGATCAAATTGTAATATTTTCAGTCATTGCTTTATCCTCACGCTGAGCATTTAGGAAGAGCTTTGAGGCTTGGAAGTAATCTTGCCAGGATAGACACTTTTTGCCATGTTCAAAATGCTTCTGAATGGAATAAGCAGAGCACTTCCAAAAGCATTATGAAAAAAAAAAACCCTAGCAAAAATGAACATTTACTGTTATTTATAGAATTGCACCGGGTATATTCCATTTTCCCTGTCTAGAGATGTAGAGAGTCGTGATCACAGTAATACTGCTATGGATCAAATACGTACGTATTGACAAGAGAAAGGGAGCCTCCAGCATCAATTTACAGTGACCAAAACAGGGAACAGGTTGGGGGTTGACTGGGAATGAAGATAAACAGGTAGCTTTGCTTAGCCATGGCTGGGCACCACTGAATGCCTCTGTGGATTGCTTCCTCTGCAAACGTGACTGAATTAATGTTGGGGGGTGGGGTTGTATGACCAATAGTACATTGCACACTACTGTGAATGAACACATTAAGTGTATAAACCTCCCAAACATAGTCAACTTATAATTTTTTCCTTGCTGTGCCCACAGGGAGGTACATTTGAAGGGAAAGCCACCAAGAATTACAACTAGGCAGCTAGAGTGCATTTTTTTTTTTTTAAACACAAGACTGATTTATATGGGCTGCAACTGGCCTGAAGAAATAGCCTACTAAACTTCCTTTCCCCCAGTGCAAATTCTGGATCAATGTAGCAGACAAAGGGCGCTCTACTACCCCAGTATCCTGCATTCATTCTTTAGGCAGCTTGAAGCTCTATTTTTCTTCAGGGTAGCAAATGGCTGGTAGCAGATACTGCACTAGAACACCAGCCTTCCATAAATTCAGTCACTCATTTCCTTATTTATTGCGTTTCGCTGAGAAACAATGACCCATAAGCTCAGAAGTAGCAATGAAGATTTCCTCTGTACAGTGAATATTCCCCATTCTCTTGAATATGTATTTTAAATTCAGAAATTAATAGGGGACTTTACTGTGTTTTCCCTAAATTATCATGTCTTAAAACCTGTAAGAATTTTTCTCCATGTGAGATACACCACAAAAATACAGGCATTTGCATGACATTCAGTGTCCTCTTTACTGTCTCCTCTTGGCTAGCTGTCTTTAGCTGCTTTTCTTTATGACTACTAGAAGGTTCAGAGTTTTTATCACTTCACTGGCAGTCTAAGAACTTTTTTTTAACTCAGCTGAGAGTAAGCCATTGTGTGAAAATGGCTTTCTGTCTGCTTTTTTCAAAAGACTAAGCCCCTCATCTCCCACAGGCTGGGACAGCAGCAGATCAACAACACGAGCAATCTCTCCTGGCTGGTAGGATGTATCTACCACTCCTCATGCTGTCAGTGAAAGGGAGACTGTAGAAAACTCCACTAATGCACAACTACAGCTTGTTAGGTTTTTGTTTTTTCTTCTGGTTTTTTTGTTTTGTTTTGTTTTGGTTTTTTGTTTCTTTTAAAAAGCAAAACAAAACAATGCAACCTTGTTTGAAGGAGCATCAGAAATCAAATGCAGAATGCTTGTCGATTAGCTTCCCTTGAAGTAATATACAGTGATTTGCTTGTTTATTGGTATCATGCTAGTTTTGAGGAATCTTAACCAAGATGTAGACCTCAATTTCTGTACAAACACATTCAAGAAAGCAAGTTATATTGCAAATACAGTAGACTGACACAACATGAGTGAAAAGAAGCCTGGACAACCTGAGTCTATGGGTGGGAGAGGGGAAGATGAAGTGACAAACCCAAAGTCACCCTGATCCTGTGGAAAGCTGGCTGTAAGTGTAATCTAGATATGATGGTCAGACCAGTATGTGCATCTGTTGACAAGTTTAGGGAATAAAAATTAATGTCCCTAATCTAAAGAGCATGAGCTTTCATCTGTTAAGGAGAACCAGCTGTCTTCACCAGGAAAGAAAAACATACCCCAAAATGCTTAATGGGTACACCAAGACAGAGGAATCATAAAATATTTCTGACTAATTCACCCATCTATTGAGAAGAATTTGTATTCTGCAACAGAACCCAGGACAGTTTGTGCTACTTTCTTGTAATAAAACACTATAAAGAAACAAATGTTAATTATGTGCACTTCCTTTATATGCAGCTGAGAGATACCTTTAAGTACTGCGACAGCTTGCTAATGTACTACTGTATTTGAATAAATACCTGAAGTAAATAGGTTTATGAAACCTCTCATAAACTGCCAGTTGGATAAGGGGCTATTATGAAAGTACCGTAACTTGCTCACTTTTCTCTTTGTACAAGCTGTTCCTGACCAGATCTGTAGGTGACTGGATGCAAAGAATGGAGGCAGACAAGGTGTTTCAAGGAAAAGGGAACTTTCATGGTATGAATTCAGCTAGGCTGAATATGAAGACCAAATACCCCAGGGTAAATACCTGTGAGTTGCAATTTAGTTTTCAATAATTAATCTGGGACTACTAAAACTATAATCTTGCTCATCAATTTTCTTGGATGTCATTTGGAGGCGATTCTTAAGCGGTCTCTGCTGCTAACTCAAACATCAACATCTGAAAAGTCTTAACATTCAGTTTTACATGATTATGTGTTTTGAAAGATATTGCTATCAATTACAGGATAAGTTTAATAATTTAAAATATATAATCCCAGGATTAAGCCTATGCCCTTTATTTGTAGTGGTCTGTACTACGTCTGAAGGCAAATAGCACGTTACAGCCAGGCTACACTGTATTTTTCCTCTCACTCTCAAAGGAACCAGCACTGAACTGAGCACCTTCTGCATTTTGGGTTTTTCGGAGATTCAAGAATGATCCCAGTCTGATTCTTCCCCTCCAAATATCATAGCAATCTTAAAATATCGTCTCAAAGTCTCATTATTCTTCTGAGAGAGTGACTATGTTCCCATTTCATGGTAGCTTACAAGGCAGATTGTTTTTTTGGAGCAGACTGAGTGGGACCACGGACCTGAACTCGGCAGGGCACCGTGGGTAGGTAGTTCTGTCAGTGACAGGGTGGCCACAGGAGCGAGAGCCACGAGGCAGCGCAACTTCTCCCCCTTCTAATGTGCCACGTCCAAGGTCTCTTCCCATGGGACCAGTCCCAGCACTTTAAAGATGGGACAACAGTCAAAATATTAGGCAGGTTTTCCTTCAGAGTTATCTGTTTTCCATTCCTCATCTGATTAGACATTTTTATTTCTGTAACATTTTGTTTTTAAGACACTTTATCCTGGCATGAGATGTTTGTTTGTTATCTAAATGATAGTGGGGCTATGGATACTTTGAAAGGAACAGTGACCTTTAAGCATATGTACAACATCTGTAGTAAACAGCTGGAAAACATATCAGGTGTTTCTTCAAGTAAAAGTGCAATGTAGTGTTCCTGCAAAGCCTTTTTCAAACCTCTTCTCTTCACATCATGCAGCACACAGCAGTGCTATTCATTAAAATCTGAAAAAAACTCCTCCTCTATTGAGCTGGATATGCTAACAGAGAGAATATAAAGTTGCACAGCTTCCAATAGGTGAAATTGGTAGTGCAAAAAAAAAAAAAGAAAAGAAAAGACCAATGAACTTTTTACTACTGCTTTTAGCTTTCAAGCACTCATTTGCTAAATAGCCTCCTTTTTAACATCCATTTTTCTCCCTGCTAAATATGTGCTAATAAAATGGCTCCTCCTGACTAATCGTTCCTCAAGCATTTACGTACATTAGCTAATTTGTTTGCAGGGGTAAAAGCCAGTAGCTGGTAAACCTGAGATAATGCTGGTAAACATTCAGAGAGAGGTTCAGATGATTACCCAAAATTTATCAAAACTCGTCTTGGCCTCCTCTGGCTAAAACCTTAAAGACTGCACTTACAATAAGGATTGCCATTTTTTTCTTGTTTCAGGTTGGCCATAAAAGCAGCAGGTCTTTTGCTCGTGCTGCTGCCTTTCAGTTTCCCTTAAGATACTTTCTGTATAGACAAATGTTTTTTTGTATACACCTCAGATTTTATGGGTAAACAATCTAACTAAGTGGATGGCAGATTGAGAAGGGATTTTGTCCCTGAGAATAGGCCATTATATTCTAGACATGCTTATTCAGCTATGTTGTGTGACCATGGCAAGGCCCCCATCGCTGGGCATGCTGTTACTAGCGTGTGATTCCTTCAGTGCAGCCGCTCCAAGAGCACCCATTCTCTGCTGGTGCCTGGGCTTACAGCTTTGTTCTTACAGGATACAGCTTGTGACACACGACCCCTGCGTGGAGACTAAACCAAACCAGGCTTAGGCTAGGGGATGGTCTATGGGTCTGGACAAAATAACAAGCTTGACCCTCTCCAGCCCCCATTTCCTCTGGTACATTCCCTTGGCTGGGCTGAACAAGCCGATAAGTTGTTCAAAATAATGTTTTGTTTCCTCTCTTCTTACCTTATGACAGCTCGCTTTAGCCTTGGTTGGTATTACGGTAAAACTGAGCGCTGTTTCCTAGCTACAAAGGCATTTCTGTGCTCTCTGAGGCTTTTCGTGTGCTCCCTGTGCTTCTGTTTTGCTCAGCTGTGGGGGCCACTGGGTGAGCAGCCCCCTCTCCCCCTTCCCACAGGGCAGCCTCTGGTGTGGCCAGGGCTGTGGCTGGGCTGCCTGGCTCCTGAGGGGGGATGTGTGGGTTTGCTGAGGGCCACCAAGCACCAGCATGTCCCTGAACCAGGTCTGGTTCAGCACATCCCCTGTTAGAGCAAGGGCAGGAGAAGCCGGAGCCTGTTTGCTATGCCGTGTAAACATGCCATAAAGCAGAGAGCCTGGGTCATTTACTCAGCATGTCAGACTTGCACCCTTTGCCCCTGCAGCTAAAGTGAGGGTAAAAGACAGTGAAGGATTTGACTGTCACCTTTAGAAATACATGAGCACTCTCCCCTCTCCCCCTGTCCCTGAACTCTGGGATTGTACTTCATCGCTATCTGAGTGATCACAGAAAGTTTAACCTGCAAAATTATGCACTGTAAATGACAACCATTTTCCTCTCAAGGTGAAAGACTTGGAGACAGAGAAAAAGAGGGAGAAAGAGAGGCCCAGTTTCCATGGCAACCCTATTAAACTTATACGCCATAGGAAAATGTCATTTTCCAAAAAAGACAAAACTTCATGGACAAGTGGTACAGTACATCAGAAAACGAAAATGCAGTTTTATAATGAAAAGCTCATTTGCATTTATGGTTTTGAGTTTCATTTTCTAGTTACAAGACCCAATGGTACACAATTTAGTGGAGAAAATTATATTTAGCATTTCAGGTGAATAATGTAGATTAAGATCAAGTTCAGCCAGAAGAAGTTCATTGTGACAGACTTGGGTTTGAAGAAGGCAGGGGTGGATGGATTCTGCTTTAGCTGAGTAAATACTGCTGTGTCAGAGAAGTCAACTAGCATTTTACACCCTCTAATAGACCTTGCAAAGTCAGGATCTGTCCCTAACTGTTGAGATTCCTGCCACAGCTTGCAATTTCAGCACGTAATGTTATACCTTCTAGATTCCATGTTACCTTTGATACCATCAATCACCATCCATTGTAAACCACATTGCATAGGAGAGCGTTTTATGATGAGCATTAGCGTCGTAATATAGCAAAGAGCATTGTTAATGAAGCGTGGAAAAAGAATAAATTCAGCTAATGGGTATATGTGTCAAATTTCAATTAGGGATATGTTGGAAAGTGAAAGAGAGAGATGAGCATACAAATTAAACCTTTGACCTTCAGAGTAAAGGAAGAAAAACCTGAGAGAAAAGGGGGTTGTTCAGAGATGTTTTCCTTGAAACTGATGAATGTCGAAAAGTCTGAGCAGAAACGCTGAAGTACTGTTTTCTCTTTAATTACCACCATATAAGGAGTGACTCAAAAAACCACCGGTTTGATTCAGCTGCTTTATTGACAGCTATATCACTGTTTGTGCTACTTACTGCATGGGGAGATATAAAGATTGCAAGCATTTTATGGTGATGGAAGACAAAATCTCACCCACGTTAAGCCTAGGCAGAGGATATTAAAACTTATCCTTCTCTGCCTGTGAAATGCTACTGTAAAGAACCTCCTTCTTGTTCCTCTTAGGCTTTCAAACAGTCTTTAGTTGATTCAAAGTGTGTTTTAATGCATAATCTGGTGATTGTGGTTTATGAATGCAAATAAACAGTAGAGGGAGGGGTTGCATCAGAAGCACAGCTGGGTAAGCTGCAAGGTTCGGACACAGTCTGAGGCACCTGGGAATTGCTAGTTTACATTTACTTCGATACCGAAGTGAACAATGGCTCAGATACGAAGTCGTGAGTTCATACAGGTGCTATTGCACCCCTGCATGCTTGTGATTTAATATCAGTTGCTCTACTAAACCAATGTGGGTTGAATTCAGCTCGAGTTTAATAGGGGAAAAATTGCCATTAAAGGCATATATGTCAGGGTTTAATTTAACTCATTTGTCTGCATGAGGAGTAAGGGTCTCTTTCCCAGAGCGCTGCAGCTCGTGGGGAAACTGATAAGACCTGAACCCAGGCAAGAGTCAGCCTCCAAGAGAGAGCTGAGTCTTAATCACCATTGCCCTTGCAAAAGCTAATGTGCTGGTGCATTTCTGACTTGTGGACTGCTAGAGGAAGGTGTTTCCCTGTATGCTCATTGCAGTAGAGCTGCTCCCTACACCCATACACCCCCATGGATGTCTGCTCACCCCTTGCCGCCAGCCCAGGGGGACACCCTAAAGTCCCTCACCCTGGGCACAGGGTCCAAGGCCAGGCACGAGGATGCTCCCTGCCTTGCTTGAGGGCAGTGGGTCAAACACACCAAGCAGATGTTTCACAATGCTTCTGTGTTGGATGCGCGTTTGTGTTTCAGTTGCAGGCTTGGTACACACCTGAGGGCAGGGCTAGGACTGTGTATGCCCCATCAGAGTCAAATGCCAAGCAGCAAGTCACCACTTATTGCCAGCCTATCAAGAAAACAAAATCCATTTGTATTATTCCCCCTGCCCCGTCCTCCCACCCCCAATCAATTAATACCTCTAAGGGCCAAATAAAGTTAAATATTTGGCCAGGACACCAACCCTCTATAGTTCTCATAGTGCATTCTTGAGTTGTTGCCATGGGTTTTCATTTCCTGCAAAAGTTTGTCGTTGTAAGGATATCCTTTGTCTTTATTTTGCCTTCCCTCATCACAAAGCCTCTGGGTCCTTCACGGTGCAAGGCTTTCCTCTTATCTCCAGACATCCCTTCTGTCATCCCAGAGAGACCACCTGCTTTATGGGTGTGTGAAGCCAATTTCATATTTAAATGTGGTATGGTGCCCTAGTTTGAGTCAAATTCAATGCAGGAGGCAAGATTATACTGTTACCTGCTGTGTAGTAAAACCTTGAAAGGGGTGCAGGAAAGGAATCTCTATGTCTTGGGGACGCTTCTCCTCTTCATTATCAAGCAACCCCAGGATCACCAGGAGGAGCCCATGTGGGCCTGGAAAAACATTGGTGCCCTCTGGTCGGGTCTTTCATCTGTAGGGTTTGGTTTCCATCTACAAATGTAAAGCAGATATTTCAAACATCACAATCCCTGTATGCCGAATACTAGATTTGTAGTAAGTATATGTAAATAACTGCTATCAAAAGGGTATATTACATGGAAAATTGTGTTGCGCTTCTTCAAAAGCTTATGAAAAGACTAGAGAAACGTTGAATTTATCCTTCATTCAGAATTACTAACATTTTTCTTAGTAAATTTTTCCCTGCGACAGGTAGCTCAGAAATATTAGCATGATTATTCTTAGCATTTGATAATGGAAGTATGGAAAGCAAATTATCCTGTTAAGTCATATGATATCACTTCTGTTTCATGACTGAATGATGTATGTCCCTGTAAGTAGGTAATACAGGAATATTTTTAAATGACAAAATTTGCTTTGACAAATCCTGCAGCCTGAAAGCTTAAATTCTCCTTCTTCCCCTCTGGTAGCGCATATTTAAAACTATTTTTTCTTTGTATTTACTTTTATTCAGTAGCAGGAAAGAAAATATTTTCAGTAGGGCAGCTTTTCTGGTATAATGAACATCTACATGTTTATTTCCAAATATATTAATTGGTTTTAATAGCATAAATAGGTCATATTATCATTATTGGATAAATATTTTACTGTGGAAGCATATTTCCAGTGCTAGTACTCTTATCTACAGGTTGGAGAAGAAGGAATCTTCTGTGAACCTCCTCCAGTATTTACTTTCAGCTTCTGTTTAAGTGAACATTCTTGCCAGAAAACTTGTTCAATAGCATATTTGGAGAATGCAAATACAACAGAGAGCTACAAGAGTGAGTTGAATTACGTTCTTCAGCAGGCAAAAATTCATCAAGCTCTGTGAAATGAAGAAAGTCAGAAATTGTCCATGTAGCTGCTTTCAGGACATAGTCACAGTCAAATCAGTTTTAGCAAACTTAAATATTAAAAATCAAAATAATTAAATTTATTGGGATTTCATTTATCATTTTAATCAACAAGTGTCTCATTTTTAAAATCACAGTACATTTTAGTTTTTATTTGCTCTAGTGGCTTTGAACCATAGGAAAAATATAGTTATATTTTTGAACTTTTAAGACCAATCCCACAACAAATAGAGGCTTTCTTTAAGAAAAAATCTCACATAAGCTGAGGTTCTCCAGGCGCTGCAGTGCTCGGATACTGCAAAAGAGCTCAGATAGGTCTGTGGCCAGATACAGCAGGTTTGCACTGGGAAATGAGGTCCTCCAGTTTCTCATCTGGCTCATCACCACGGGACTTGGCATAAAGATGCATCTAGCAAAGCAGGTGGGTGATCCAGTACCGTACCAGAGTTTCCAGAGCGGCTCCTTGGGAGGTGGGTACTGCAGAGCCTGTGATACGCCGAGCCCTCCTTATCCACTCTGTTCTGCCTGCATCAGCGATACCCAGTGGGGAATTTGTTCCTGTTCAGACAGATCCTTTCCAAATAGTTTCAAGCTGCAGATAACTCTCCTTTTCACAAGCAGGAGAGGTGATCAGCTGGGTGCTACAGGCTTAGTCCTGCCTGTTCACAACAACAAATACACAACTACAAAGCGTTCACAACTACAATACTTCTTGTTAAAATCGATGAGGGACGTCTTGACTCAAAGCTACATTCCGGTTCTCTCTTTCTAAGTGAGGATGGAGATCTGCACTCCTTGCTGGGTTATGGATTTCCTTGCTGATTAGAAATAATATCTAATGCAATATAAATCTGACCTTGGGGTGGTGTCACCAGGCATAGGGACATTCCTCAGCACATTAGGAGGAGGAGTTGAGTGAGTCAGAGAAGAAATTAGCCTGCTTTAATTTAGGTCTGGATATGTGCGCTGCACCAAGACCTCAGTATGCTCAGAGAGTCAAATAGATCAAATGTGGTAATTTGTTGCCAAGACAAAGGAATTAAGCACAGTGGATATGTGTTTATATTTTACATCCCTAACCTTGCCTCTGTTGTGCAGATTTTAAAATTGCATCAGTGAGAAGGGGATGACTAGGGCTATCTTCAGGTATAAAATGGAGGGTGTAGGAAATTGTAAAGGCAGAAAAAATGAAAATTATGAAGAGTCCTTCTACCACTTAAGGAACTTTTCGAGACTTTTTTGCTATTGGATGCAATATGGGTTTCTACAATACATTGTTAGGAGAATGTTATAAAACATAGATTAATGATCGCATTTTCATCTTTTTGATGTGCCATTTAATGAAGTGTATGCTCTTTCATACTTGACATCAAAAAGACAACTGCTGGAATTCTTCACATATACATCAAATGAATTTTTGTGTTAATAGGTATAATCATCTAGGCAAAGGAATGCTGCTTTTATATCACCTGGTTTACAGCTGATTTGATATAGATTGTCTAGTCCTAGTGTTTACTCACAAGAGTAAAATGAAAATATATGTGGAATATATGCGGTCCCTGTCCATTCTGCATCCCAATCCCAAATGAAAGGGAACCAGATCTCCCTTCCTGGAAGTTAGATTAAGTTTGTAATTAAAAGAATAAATGCCTAATTATCTCTGATAGCAGTGAAGGGTTGCAACTAAAGGCGGTGGAGCATGTTAAAGCTAATGAAAGCAGTGCTAGTCATGCTTATCCATTCGTTGCTCTGCCAAGGCTAGTATTTCTGTAGCCCTGAGACATGTAAAGGAGACGAACTGATCCTGGATGCTTGGAGAGAGCAGCATGGACTGAACTTACATAGTCCACTGCTTCCCCCCTCTGAGCTTTTTCCATTCCCTGTGACCTCCCAAATAAGAATTAAGCATGTTTTATTGATGAGACATGAAATAGGAAGTGTCTTGTTTGTCAACATGTGGACACAGCAATTTGACTCCATTGAAGACATCTCATATTTGAACGTTCAGTAGCACTGCAGTTATTCTTATCCGTTATTTGGCTATTCTGTTAGTATTTAAAAAGGAAGATCATTTTCCTGATCTCGTCTGTGCGGGGTGTAGCACCGATTGGGAGAATGGCTATGCCTTAAAATATTTAATGGCTAGGCATTAAAAGACTTCATGGCTAGTGGTCACTATCAGACTGTTCACATCATAGACTGACAGGTCCAAAGCAAATCTTCATGATACCAAAAGCGTACTGGCTTTACTGATAATCATATCTACAGTTTCTTAGAGCTTGTATGCCTACTTTAAACGTCAAGCATACTTTTACTAACTAGCATTTGTAGCTTTCATTTTAATCAATGTCCTCCTCTTTAAAGGGTTCTACTTTTAATAGTTCCAGCTTTTATGATTGTGTGTACAAAGGGAATGAAATTACTCTGAAAGCACTTAGCAAAAAAATTGTTAGGTGGTATGTTGAAAAGATGTTCAGCTTTCCATAACAGTTGATTTGCTTCTGCAGGTAACTATAATTTTTAAATAACAGTCACACCACAGGTATCTTGAGCAAGTTTTGACTTGCAGAACAAATTACCTCCTAGAAAGATGAATACATTATCTTGCTCTGCTGTTAAAAATGGTTTCATTTCATTTTAAACACCATGAACATGTTGGTGTCTCAGTTCAGACAAGTTTTGCAACTCTGATCACTGATTATGCCCATGTACTGGTGCAGGCAGCTATCACTGTTGGGAGAACATGGAGAAACTTCCTTCCTTTGAAATCTTCCTTCCTATTGCCTTCAAGTGGTGTTTTTAACTGTTGGTTAGCTACAAGTGCAAGGTCATTGAGCTTTTCAATTTTTGCACAACTTAATGGTGTTCCTTCATGGGGCTAAGGTATTTACCATCTGGCCATCGCCTTTGACTTCCTGCCAAGTTTTGCTGCCATGGATGTATTATTCTCTGCCATTTCTATGGGCTTCAGTGCAGTTTGAACAAATGTCCCAGTAGATAGCAGTGTTGCCTAAAAGTGTTGGTAATTTGTATGAAGCAAGCTTTCTACTATATATTCCTAAAATTCACTCTATATCTTAAGACTATTCATTCAAACACAATATGGGCAAATTGCAGGATGTCTCCCAAAATATAAGCTGTAACAAGTATGGATTTCGACATTCATTCCTGCACATTTCTGAATCTTATCAACCTGTTCTTCTCTGTGCCACCCAGTCACTTACTGCTTGGAGCATAAAGACCTGTGGAATTATTTTTTAAAAAAATAACTAATGTGAGAGAAAGCTCTGTTTTGTTTCAGAAAATACATAAAATTATGATCTTCAGTCTCTTTATAGTTATTGGATGTGCAAAAGCTCTTTTAAAATTCTTTTTCTTTCTCATCTCCAGTGGCAGGCTCAGCTGAAGCAGTTCTCTAAAGCAACACAGGATGGTACTATGATGTACTGTTTTGCAGATACATCATTTTTCTGAACTAAGCTGAAGGCTGGGTTGCACAGAGCTGCATGCAAGTGAGCAAGGACAACCACTAGTGCTGGTGTACAATTTGCTCCTGCTGTTACTCCAGGAAACATCACAAAGACTTTTTAATTATTTTTTAAGTATTTGGGATTATATTAACACATGTCTATTTGTCACTGACTAATTTCTAATCTGTGACTATAGCTTCATGTCCTAAATTTAACTACTGCTTTCCCAAGGTGGCAACAGCAAGGGGGAACATAGCCAAAAACCGTGTTTTGAACCACTCTGTAAATAGGGCAGATGATTGTTTAGGTATTGCTTGGGTATATGTTGCTCAATTTTCTTAAGTCTAATTTTACCAAGTCCTCTCATCATGACAGTATACTAATATACATGTATATATATAAAATACATACAATAAAAATATAATATTTTAATATAAAATATGTCATATTTTTATATTTTGTATAGAATATATATATACACGTATATCTAAATTTTAATATAAGAAATTCTGAAATGTTAAGCTGAAAACTAATGCCAGTCACGTTCAAAGCTTTGAGCTAGAAGCGCATTCTTCTCATGGACCTTAGACTGACAGGTGGCTTTGCAAGTGTTTTTAAATATATCTTTGAAGATTTAAAAATAGTTTTATACCAGAAGGCAAATATACAGTACCTTCTTCTGTGAAGCTTATCTTTCAGTTGACAATAAATAGTCTATGGCTCAGGGATTTTTGATATAGTTTGGCCTATTTATTCTGTTATACCTGAATGGATTGCTTTAATATACTATTGAGATGAGCTCCCACTCTGGAAGGTCATTATATGGTAATGAATTATCATCTTTTCTTATCCCAGATACTGAAGCACAGCTTTCTCAGTCTGCAGTGCTATCAGTAGGGGTCTGCGGTGAGAGGCCAGTGGGGGAAGCGCTTCAGGCGAGGGGCTGTAATCTGTGAGGCACGGGCAGCCAGTGAACCTTTCCTTTTATCAGTGAGGCAGCTGTCTCCTGGGAGGTTGCCACGTCTTTATCACACAGTAGAATTTAAAACATATCTTTTTCCTGTGACTTTCTACTGCTAACTTCATTGGGAGAGGTGACATTTAAAGCTTCACATCATTTTCTATAATTTTGTTTGAGATGTTTTTCTCATCCTTTCCCTTTTTTAAAATTTATTTTTAAATAAGCACTCTATATAAGTGTTCTCTGGGGAGAAGCAGATTTGAGAGAAAAGCATGGGGTTTGTATTTTTTCTGGAAAATTATATAATAGAAAGGAAGTTATATAGAACTATAATGACCTCTAACTGAAAACTTTGTTTACCCTATGTTTCACTTTTAAGTATATACAAATACTCAGTAAATAAGATATCTAGCTTGAACTGAATTGAACATTAAGGTGAATCTTGGAGAGCCAGGTCCTTGGATTTTGTATTGGTTGAAGTTTGTCATTATTCAATGTAGGTAAAATAGCTTATATTCAATATTTGTCCTGAAGATGACAGTCTGTGGTATTAAGAAATGCCAACTAATACATAGATAACTGAAAGTGAATTGTATGTGAATTCCTCTTGCACAAAACTCTTCAAATGCTGGCAATAACACAATAATTCTGGTAAATAACCAAAGAGCAATTACTGAGCAGTAGGATGGTCAGCTACCACCTGAAGGTCTTATAATTCTATAAGAAAAATGCACATGGACTTTGACAACTGATAAGATGGCAATCTATTCAGCAGAAAACTCTCCCCTCCCCCTTACCACTTTACAATAACATTACTTGTTTGATTATTATCATTCATCTTTTCCATTATACGAAAAAAGTAGTTCTAGTGAAGGTAAAATACCTTACAAATTACCTATTCTTTCTTTTTTACAAATAAAAGCTCTTTGTCCTTGTAGTATACTTTCGTAAAAAATCCTTTCTGTCTGAGAGATGAACCACATCCCAGCTGAACCATATGGTTCAATTTTCAAGGAGAAGGCCAAAGGGAATTTCTATGGGTGATCTGCCTTATGTTATTACAAGACAGAAACTGAGCTGGCTGTAGAGGTCTCACCAAAGCTGAATTTCATCAGGTTTCTTCTGTTCTGAGTTAAGCTACTGTATCTGATTTAGGAAATAGGCTGGAGAAAAAGAAAATCATGTTCAACTCATTTAGATATCACCCATAAATATAGTTAATTTTATATAGGTTAAACACGGTTGTAAGGTGCCAGGAAAGTAGATGATGCATAAAACAGGCCCTCCAGAAAATAATTCTACAGTAATTTGTACTTTTACTCATAATGAAGCTATATATAAACTACACAATGAGGCAAGTCATGCCCACATTGAACCATTGAGTAACGTGCCAAACCTGCTATTATTACTTCATTATTCTTTATTCTCTTATTTCCTACATAGTTCTATTGTTTGCACTTTGAAAATATGTTATTTTCTGTATAAAAAAAACACAAATCATGAAGGTCAAGAAGAGTATTACTATGCGTGTATACTGCACATAAACTGAATTATTTGTATAGTCCTTCCGGTCTTACAGAATAACAGCAGGATCGAGTTTTAAAGATCCATAGATGGTTCCCAGAGCACACATTAGAGAATTGTTGTGATAAACAGCATAGGGTCTGTTGTCTCTGTTTTAACTTCTGCTTCCTTTCTGGTGGTAAATTTTAAAAAATTTGAATCTGGGGTTTATTATCTAATCTAAGGAAGTGCATGGATTGACATTCTCCATTTTCATTCTGCCTCATTGTGTGAGAATGAATAAGACCTTAAGAAAGTGTTACTGGCGAGGGGAAAGGGCTGGCCACTGCAACCACTTTGCAATTATTCCTGGAAGACTCTGTGCATTCTAGTAAATAGAAGCTTGATTTTCATAATGTCATGTGGTTATTTATGTAACAAAGATTAAAGGCACACTTTAACAGACATTTGGTTTCTAAACTTGCTTATTAAAAGGAAACAATGGCTTTTTTTCCCAGGTGATATTTTAATATAATGGAAATCATCAGAAGGGGTAATCATTTTTTGAGCAGGTGCTTTGTATCATTACCCCATATTAGGAAATGTAAAGACATGATATATAAAAATTAATCTCTGGTGTCACGTACTCTTGAGTAAATGAAAAATAATGTCACTCCTGTCAGTTGATCTTAACCAACATTAAATTAGTGGAAATAAGATCAGAATCAGGCCGTGAGACTATGCAATATATTGAAGAAAAGATAGTGAAGTGTATTATCTATCACGAAATTAATTTTGTTTTTCCCCAAACTACTCTTACTGGCGTTAAGTACACTAAATGTATTTTAAATATAAATACTGAATTACAAACCTGAGTACACTTCATTTGTGTAAGCTATGAGTTAGAACTTGCTTTCACTGTTAGGAGTGGCATTAGCGAGGTATTGAAATAAAGGAAAAATGATTATAGGATTACTAAAGAAAACAGTAGCAAAATATGCACAGCTAGAAGACCTTACATTAAGGAAATTATGTGCAATTGCAATGTATCCTGAAAATCCTTGCAAATTGTTGTGCTTGGAACAATGTGCATTCTGCAAGGGTGCACCATAGCTCTTGAAGGCCAAAACCAAATTATTTTCTTACTGAATGAGATTCAAAGACAACAAACCTTAAAATCATTCGATGTAAAAACCATAGTCATACAGAAATTTATACTCTTAGATTTGGTCTTAGTCTCAGCATGTCTGTATGAGTATTCTTGATTATTGCTTGCTTAATTGAATATAACTTTGTATTTCACATATGTATATAGTTGACACATATAAAGTTTATATTTATAAATAGTTTCTTAGTCCCACAGGCTCTAACAATCCTTGAAAGAACTCTGGTCTCAAACTACTAGCCATGCAACCAACTGTTTTTCTGTGGTAATTGGAAACCTCAACACATTTTGCTGTTTTTTAATCAGAAATAGTTTCCAAATTAAGGATTCTTACTGAGACTTTGTGCCTGTGCTTTTTGCTCCCCAAGAAATTAATCTTAATAGAAAATGATCAAGTAAATGTACCTGTGCTCTGAAACCCATGTAGATTAGAAGTTAAGGTGCTTTTTCATGCGAAAAGCTGCACCCCAGATTAGTTTGACACATAAAATTGTTCCCTATTACTTGCCCCGTTCAGAACTGATTGGGCAAGATGGTGTTGACTGAACAACTTTTCTCTCAAAGAAGGGGTTTGAGTGTTTAGGTGCAAGTGCAGCTTCACACAAGGTTGTTCTTTGCTCGTACTCTTGTGACAAGGTGCTAGACCAATTGTTGTAATTAGGAATTCAACACATTCTAATTTTGGAAAGCAAATAGCATTCTTAGCAC
>KZ505812.1:407339-438542 GCA_002844005.1 Limosa lapponica baueri
CAGGTTGCCCAGGGAAGTTGTGGATGCCCCATCCCTGGAAGTGTTCAAGACCAGGCTGGGTGGGGCTTTGAGCAACCTGGTCTAGTGGGCGGTGTCCCTGGGATTTAAAATCCCAGAGACAGATCTCAATTCTTTATTTCCCCAAATAGAAGACTTGCTGCAGCTGGAGTATTTGTTGTGGGAGACGTACTTAATCAATGGAAATTCTGGATACTATGAAAGGACTTCAGATCTAGTGCTTGTTGGTTGCTGCAGAAACAAGGAGAAACACCCTCTCAAAAGGGAAAACAGGGAACACTCAGAATGAAATCCCTTTGGACTTTTTGCCTGCAGGTAGGGTTTAGTACAATCGCTTTTACGTGAAGGCAGCTGCATAAGATAAACTTCCTCCAAGATTTAGAACTAGCTTGATATAGGCAAGCATTGATTACTGATGAAATGCTAATGCTGGGCTAAATGTAATTTATTCAAGAGGTAGCTATGCTATTAATGAACAGAACCATTACTATACCTGAAATTTACAGGAGAATGTAAAAAATAAAGCTCACACTCAAGAGGGCTTTACAAGGTATTTGAAGATCATTTTTAGTCAAAATAGTAGATGAAAATTCTGGGATTCCATATTTAATATTGTGTTGCTATGAATTTTGTATTTGGTTGGAATATAGGGAAGAATGTGCAGGACAAACAGATTGTTTATTGATCAACCTGCTGCAGGTGTTAGGCCATGCAGAGCAGGGCCATCTGCAGAACCTGGGGCAGGGGTTTGGGTGTGCTCCCTGGGTTGCCACCAGGGTGCCCTGGCATGGGATTAGGACCCCAAGAACAGCCCTGGGATGTGAGCTGGGGGGGGGTTTAAGATAGCCTTGAAAGGGAGAGAAGAGCAGCTGACTTGTTGGCAATGTGCTTTTTTAGGGGAAATTTGCAGGTTTCGAGAGAAACACAAAACAGTTAAATGGAGCTCAAAAAGGTCAAGAAACTTGAAGCAGCAAACACAACACTTCCCTGTGGCACTAAAATTTAGCATGAAAATTTTTGCAGGTGACTTTTATCTCTCTGAAAAGAAAGGCTGGTATGAAACTGTGTACATGAGCTTAATGATCCCAGTGCAAAAGGGCTCCTACAAAATGTTTTTGCCTTTTGTTGGCTGCTTCTAACCAACACTTTAGAAACACATAAACAATTTACAGCAACAAAGGGCTTTTTTTTTTTTTTTCCCCTGACCTGAATGTAATAATTGCTACATTTAGTTTATGGTCCTCCTTTTGGGAGAAAAAAAATAAAATCAGTACTATAAGAGAAGAGGACATGCAGAGCCAAAGGAGATAAGTGACAGATGGTCACTGAATGATCATGCTAAGTCATAGCATCAGAGAACCTAGAAAGGACTCTGGTCTGGGGAACGAATAGCATGGTGCAGTTTCCAAAACTTAAGTAGGTACTTTTGAAACATAACTCTAACATCACTCTGAAGTATTTTTAAAACTCCTCAATATTGTGCCTGCGGGAGAAGCTATTTTTTTGTATTGGCAATGATTTCAGGAATGAATTTTGGCACGCTCAGCTGAGTTCCCTCACTGCACAGTACATGGTAATGTTCATTATGATTATATCAAATACTATCCATTCTGTGCAGAATTAAATTTGATCTAATTTTGAAATGAATTCAAACTCCTTAATACCCAGGTGCGTTCTGGAACCAGATTTTTCTTGGTAATTAGTCCACCACTCCTTGATGGTTAATTTTTTCAGTTTATACAAAATTCTTACTGCATTTTTCATTACTGCTTTTAGAATGGAAAATATTTAACAGCACAATGAATGGGTCTTCTATTATTTTTTTTTTCTGTTAGAGGCCAAGAAACCATAACAATGGATCACAAAGATCCCCCAGCTTGCTCAGTGCTCTGCTCCTGGAGAAGCAGAATACTTTTCCAGTCTCCAAGGCTGAAGCTCTGGAGAGTTTTGAGTGTTAAAAGTTTCTAATCTTTTATTCTGCTTTACTTATCCATCAATACATATTCATGAGGAAGGTCATTATAGCAGCACCCAGTAGTGTGGCTCCAGTTTTGAGCAGTGGCACTCAACACTTAACAGCCAAACTCACAGAAGAGCATTGCAGAACTGAACACCGAGATAGTTAGAAGAAAGCAATTTTCTGAAACCTGATGAAACTAAAAAAGTTTTCACTTACATTATTGGGCTACCAGGGGGAAAAGAGATTTCTAACTTATTTGAGTCTGTCTTCCTATGGATTTTAAAATGCTATTTTGCCTTGAGAGAGCTCTGGCGGGGTGCTGCATAATGTACTTTTCAGATGCGAGAGAAGCGCTGCACAGGGTGAACGAGGACACTGGGCTGAATGTCACAGATTCAAATAGTGGGTCTTTGAATTTCAGAGAAGAGTGATGAAGATTTCATATTCAGAGAGATAGAACAACACTGCAAGGATCAGGTTTGTTCTGCTGCACTTGGGGAGACTTGAAATTTTGATGACAGGTTTGATCACAGCAAAAAAACCGTTGGTGTCAAACAAATTAATCACCAGGCCAGATTTGGGTAACAATTTGACACAGAATGGAGAATTTAGGGGAAGCTCCTGGAGTGTCCCTCTGACCACCTGAGCTGGAAGGAGCTCTACATGTCCTGGCATAATCCCAAACCTGTCCACTGGTCCTGGATGCACAAACATACAAATGCAATGTTAGCACATCGCTCCTGTAAACGCCATGTCTCAGATACCTTTGAATAGCCTGCCTCACAGCAACCTCTCTGTACTCTTAGTACAGTGTAAACTACTTTTCAAGTGATTTATATTTTCATGATAATAAAATTATATGTGGATTACTTAAAGGCTAATATAAGCTAGCTAATATGTTGCAAGCACTCAAATACATGTATTTGTTAATATTTCCCAAATTAAGCATTTAATTCAAATTACTGTGTATATCAATGACACTAGATTTCAATGTATATAAGTGTGCATGTGTTTGGATGAGTGAGTGGCAGTAAATATATAACCAATGTATTTTTATACCATGGACTGGATATTACTTTCTTAAAAACTGTGTTTTGCCAGAGCATTAGTTTGATTCGTTAGATTCAAGTACCTATGCATGTATGAGTAGCAAAGAATAACATAGCAAGATGAAGTGAAGGATCCCTGTCCTCCAGACGAGTCTACCCCTCTTCTCTCTGGTCTTTGCTTGCTGACTTCATCTCCCTTTCTCTTTCATGTTCTGCAGGTGTGAACACTTGATTGCAACCCATGGCATGGTTCAAGGCTATTTTCACCCATTCCTCCGTATTTATGCCCTGACAGCAGGAAAATGCCACACTCATGTGAGAGGCTGGTGCCATGATGCATTTTCTTCAGGTGACTACAGAAGGAAGTGAAAAGAGAAAAATCTCAAGTCCCGTCACTTGTACGCAGGCTGAGGCTGCAAGGATCTAGTAAAAGATCTCACTCACGCTGCCTTTCTAGGACCTGGCAGCTTCTGGAGGAATCTTGCCTCCTTTTGGTACCCACCTCTCATTTTGGGATAGGGGGCATCAAGTCCTGACTGTTTCCCCTTTCTTTGGCAACAGCTTTTATCTTCAGTGTTCCGTGGGAGTGGCTGTCTCTGAACCGCAGTCAGGGTCCTCCGCCTTTTTACTTCTGTGATTACAAGGTAAGATTTTGTTGCATCCTTATCACTGCTGTGATCCTGGAGATGACTTCTGTACCTTCTCTGCACTTACCTTTATGCTGCCCATGATATTGATCTGAAAAGTTGTTTCTTCTCCTCTGAACATCACCTTCCCTGCTCTTGAGTCTCTGCCAAGTGACTGCTTCTGGCACATTCCCTCTTGGCCTCCCTGCCCATCCCTGGAGTTGGCTGGCTCACTGCAGGTTTAACTGAAGTGAGCCAACCCAGAGCCACCCTGGCACACCCCCCCCAGTGGGGCTGCTGGGCCAGGGGAACTCCTTTGGGTCCAGCTGCCCCCACGCTGGTGTGATGCAGAGGGCGATTTTACATTTTACATCACTGCTCATCCCTGATTCCCCTCCTGCCCTCCCCAGCAATCTGTAGCCAGAATTTAGACTTCTCTTTCTAGTGGTTTTAAAATGGCCACTTAGTTTTCAGGGTTTTTTATAGGAAAAAGTGATTTTCCACAGCTGAAATAGCTTTTATCAGAATATTCTTAATATTAAACAATGATGCCATTCAGTGAGTTAAAACCACCATCCTCTAGAGACTATTAAAAATTCAGTAACCTTGGCAACTAAATAAAAAGTGACACTGGTTTAGGTGTTTAAAATGAGGAACATACACCCTTATGTGTGTGAACATATTGTTAACAGATTGGTTTGGGTTGTTTTTATTTTCCTAATCATATGGCTCAATCCCACATTTCCTCCTCTTGCTTCCTTAAACATTGCAGTATTAGAAAATAGCATTTTTTTGATTCATATTAAACCTGTCCTACATCACAGAATGACATCTGCTCAGGGAAAAAAAAAAATATTCTGCTCTCTGAAACAGAACAAGAAAGTGCCCAGAAAGTGGTGAAGGGGCTTATAGACACTCTTGTTGACTGACAATAAACAGAAAAATAAAAGCATACACTCAGGCAAACTGAGTATTGACTCACAATTATTTTCATATCAAACCTTTTAGAGAATGTATAAACTTGCTCTGTTCCAGTTGGTGCTTTTCAGAAGTCTAGATTTGCATTTTTAAAGGCTAAAAAGGTGCATGAAGAGGTAGATGATATGTGTTTCAGGTTAGGCATGAAGAATAGAAATATTCCCTGTTATTGCTCCAGAAGCTGAGCTGTATGTTAAGAGACAAATTGGTGAGTTTGGACAGTTTTCCTAAACATGGAAATATTTGGGAATAGCAGGAAAAAACTGGATGGATGCATGCCCCAGCATTACTGAGGTCACTGGTGCTCTGCAATTCGCAGAGGACTTTGCAATTGAAAATCATTCTTATATTTGGCTGCCTGAGTTTGTGTGTGTGCATTTGATTTTGCAAATTACACCAAAATATTCCCCCTCATTAATTTAAGGGGCTTGAGGCAGTAAGTTCAGGCCGTCTAACAGCAAACTACAAAAACTGCTGTATGTTTTTTTTTTTAAGTTTGTGAAATAATTTGTTTCCCCAAGCTAGTGATAATATGGATTTGGAGCACAGCTTTCCCAGATTTATTTAATAAAAGGTTACCATTTTTCTTCTAGCAGAAATAAGCAGAGAAAAGAAAGCTATTCTCCTCGACACAATGGAAGGTAGGATTATAGAATAAACACAAGGGAGATAAGAAAGGTGAATCAATTTAAATGACCTTTATTCAAGCTTCATTGAAACAAATGAATAAGAGGATTTATGCCCCAGAAAATATAGCTGAAATAAGAAAATAATGACTAAATAGCAAAATAAAGGAAAAATTCTAATTATATTGAGAGAGATTTGCCAGGGTTTCTTAGTTAAAAATTAAAAATAACTAAGAGTATGTTAAAACCCGTATAAATTAAAGCTGAGCAAACATAATAAAACCACTTGGATAACTAGGCTGGGAGTAGGATATAGTGCAGTGCTTGCAGCTGAGAAATGGCATTGCCTGTTTGCACCATTAACCTTCTAAAATTCAGTCCTCCTACCTTATGGATCAACTGTTTTAGAGATTAATTGGCTCTCTAATCCTGTGAAATCCTGGTTGTTTTTTTTTTTTATTTCTCACATAGGACAGGACCCTAAATATTCTGCTGCAGAGCTAGGCAAAAAAAAAGGGAGCAAGTGAGGATTTAATGGAGTCACAAACAATAGGCGTGGGACTCAAGATTCAGAGCGTCAGGTAAACTCTATTGTGTTGAATTCGATCCTCAGTCTGCCATCTGATTGCCCATTTTTGCAAGGCAGCGGCATTCCTGAGGCAAGTTTCAAGTGTTCAAATACCTGCTCCCCAGCCCAGGTGGGGAGCTTCCAGTGTGTGCTTGGCCACACCGAGCTCCCCTTGCAGCTCCTGGGCACGTACCTGGAGCCTTTGCTGCTTTGCAGGCTCCTGGCCAGCTGGATGCTGCTTCTGAGCGTGCTGAACATCAACTGCCCTGCAACAATGTGCAGATTTTTCTGTGTTGGGTTGTTGGTGGGTTTTTTTCCAAAAATAATTTTTTTCATCTATTTTAAAAAACACCCTTAATTTAATAAACTGCACATGCAGTTCTTCTTCTGCCTTTTTTTTGTTTGTTTAGTTTAAAACTTGTATCTTTGTCTCTTTTTGATATGGCAATCAACCAACTAAAAACATCAATTACATGGTGATAAATTTCTGCCAGCACACAGATCCTAGGGTAATAGATTCAAGCAAAGTGATGGAATTTGGCAGCTTTCCTTTCCTAGAGCGATTGTGTCAGTTGCTCCTAAATCCATCGATCCAGTGAGACAGTAATTAGTTAATTTAATGAGAAACAAAGGACTTTAGCCTGCAGAATTTACAGTACTAACAAGACAGGTTATTATTGGAAGCTATTTCCAATAAAAACACTTCAATCAGACAACAAGAATATTCTCCCTTGATTAAAAACCTTAGGTTAAAAGAGAAATTTAAATCTGATTACCTTTGTAAATAAAATTACTCAGAATACAATCTTAAGAACATATTTTCACAAATTGTTGAGCATTTGAAGGGGAGCATATATGCCATCTTGTGGGTTGGTGTTTGGTGAGATAGGTCCTCACATAGTGTATCTTGGCCACTTGTGAGGAAAGCTCCCTGATTTCTAGAAAATCTCAGCTTTCACTGAAACAGAATGAACCCAAACACCTCCCACTTTTTTCCTTTTTGCGTAAATAAACACCTTTTTCATTATGGCTCTGTGTGCTAAATGCACATTTTCCACTTGGTAAATAAGCTTGATCATAAAGACAAAAACATCATTTGCATATATTTTGAAGAGAAAATAGCAGTCTGATTTAATTTACTTTGATACAAAGCTGGTGTGCACCTTGCCTAACTGAGAGGAGAAAAAAGTCCTTGTTACCACAACCCTTGAATCTGTAGAAAGTTTAAGGTGATATCAGTGGTGTGGGTTTTGTTTTTTCGGTTTGCTTATTTTTTTTTATTTTTTTTTTAATGCTCTGCCTTATTTTCACTGAACGAGTTGACAAATGTTAAGATGAAACCTCAGCTGAAGGAGATTCTGCAGAAATACTGTCCCCCTAGCAACACTGTTACTATGCACAAGGAGTACATAAAACCTTATTCCCCTAAAAGACTGTGTTTGAGAAGGAAATAAAATTTTATTTTATTTTTAAATAAAGATAAGGTGCTTGCAAATGTTTCATGTACCTCTAAATATACTGTAAGCACAATTTGAATAGAAGCAGAATTCATAATATAAACTCAGAATAAAGACTGCGGCACCGAAGCAGATAACTAGTGGAACCACAGATACAGATCTTTTCTGTGAAAAGTGTGTTTCCACCATTATGCGTTGGGAGAAACAGAGCATTTGATTTTGATTCCAGAGAAACAGCAGTAGAGAGGACAATAGCATTCATGAAGGGTAGCTGCTATAATAATGGGAGAGGGCATGTGAATGGGAAAGGCTTGCAGCAGCCTAGTTATCGCCGAGAAGAGGCCTAGGTCCTGCAAAGAGAGATGGTTCACAAAAGACAGTCCTGCAAGGAAGCAAAGTGAATAGGAGAGGAAAAATGAATCTTTTCAGTGGCCAGATGAAGGATGCGCTCAGAATAATGTGCCTCTAGAAATAAATCCTCTATCTCTTCTCTCAGAAGCTTACTTAGGAAACACAGCTTACAGAGTATTAATGACTGCAGTGAGTTAATGAATATGTGTTGTCTTGGTGCAGTTTACAACTGACTAGCAAGAAGCATCCAGCATTTTTTAAAAATTCTGCTGTATCCTCCGAACTGTTGCTAAGGAAGAATCGTATCACCAGGAATCTCTAAGCACATTCTTTGAATACGTTGCTTTTAGTGATTGTATATTTTCTCTTTATCGACCAAAATGTTTGTGAATTGCTGTATGCTGCAGTGCGTGTCTGTCACCTTGCTTATAGAAACAGTTTCAATAAGATTCATAGGGTTATATCCTTATACATTTGGTCACCAGAAACAGAAGAGTTCTTTGTGTTCCAACAGCACAAATGCACACAAAAAGCAGACTGGACTGCTGAGAACATACCTATGGGTCATCCATGCTGCAAAAACTCAGCCCTGGGAAGAGAGACCCAATCTCTGCAGCACTCACAGGCTCTCTGGCCACCCATCACCATGAAGGTGGCAGGGCTCTGGCACTGACTGGCAGTGCACAGGGAGTCATTTTGATACTCACAAATGGCCATTTTGCACCTTTACCCCCCAAGGAAGCAGGGGTCCAAGTCCCAAAGAGGTGTACAGTACGACCCTGGCACTGTCGTGCCTGCTCCTGCCACCCCCTGTGGGGGACATCTACCCAATGGGTTCACCAGCTTCTGCCACATCCAGGCAGCTCAGTCCCACTGCAGAGCCACAGGCGGAAGAGGAGCGAGCCTCTAAAAAAACATTTCCAGCAGCAACCTCTCTGTAGCCTGTTTTACTTTCCCAGCTGAGCAGACCCACTGCAGGTGCAACCCAATGCAATTCTTTTGATTTTGCACACCCACATTCATGACACATCTCTGTAAAATGGCACTGTTCATGCTTGCAACAGAGGTTACCTATTATATTGCATGTTTTACATGTTTACAGGAAAATTACATTGTTTATATATTTTTGCTGCAGTTAAATTATCTTAAATGTCAAGTTGCTTGATACAGAAATAAGGGAGTTTACTGTATGCTTTAAAGCACTACAATTGTTGGTGAATTGCAGAATTACAGACATTTAAACAGCATTTGGAAGGAAAACTCTTTCCCAAGGGATTCATCTGACATCATAAACTATGGAAGTGAAGGCTTAGCAATTTATAAATGTCAGCAGAACAAAAACCACCCCAACTTCCAAGCACGATTAGTCACGTGCAGTTAACGGTTTAACTAACAGTTGCACTGTACCGCTATTGATTTCTTATTGCTTTCCTGAAGTTAATTTGATAGCTGTTCATTTATCACTAATTGTGCTGTGAGTCTCGAAGTGGCTTGGGAGCATGGAGGAGGTCATCTCACGGACTGGACCCAGCAGTTTGCGGCATAATGATGAAAAGTGAGCTACATCTGTCATTCTGCATGTAAGAGTCATCCATTATCATCATCTTTGTCCTCACCACTACGGTCTGTGTCACCCTGGCAGCACTTTTTATCAGCTACGCCCATTAAGCACTTACAAAATCAGTGTTTTCTGGTTTCCTACAGAGGTGCTGCCGGAGGGTTTTGCCTACAGAGGGGCTGTGGCTGGCTTGCAGGTGCAGTTCAGGGGAGCAATCAGCTGGCAGCCGTGCCAGCACCCACTCCTCTGCTCAGCTACTGTGCAGGAGCACGAGTGAAGCAAGTCCATCTCTCTCAGCTCCACAGGCAGGTTGGTGAATCCCAACAGCTTCAGGTAGCACCTGCCACCCCAGGAGTTTGTTGGTGGTACACTTGTCTCGCACTGACCAGCGCCTTTTCTCTTCAAGGCTGACCCACTGCCTGAAAAGGTTTTCTGACCCATCTGGAAACCTGCCATACCACATGGCTGTATGTACTGCTGCCACTTCCCCTCCCGCTGCTAACAGTCTTCCCTGAACAATACAGCTCTGGTGAGCAGAAGTGCCACATTTCAGCATCCTTGTTTTCCTCCTGGAGTCCCCTTTGCTCCTGTAATATGCATGAGAAGATATGGTCTCCTGGTCTTCCTTCAGTCCCCACACAGTACTCAAACCTGAGTGCATCGTGGTGAGCTGCTCGTCACATTCAACCACTGCTTATTTGAGAAAATGCCATCAGGACTTCACTTTGGATCAAAGTTTTGGGTAAAGGAACCCAGTTTTTCAGGATTAGAAGGACAGAATATCCCTCCAATGAGATGTCAATTTGCCTTTGTTGATCTGGCTGAGCTCTGGAGCAGCAGCCGTACACCAGCACAATGGGAATCACTGATCCACAGCCTCTTAACAGACCTCCATTGCAGGTCAAAGGCAAAAGGCCAGAACATGATGCCTGTCCCTTTGCTTCCTGACACTCTGGTGCTGTATTTCTCTGGATCGAGAGTATGGTCTGTTCCACAAGGTAATGTCGTGTCAGTACTTGGTCCTTCTGATACAAATCCTTTTTGTTTATTTCCCCGGAGTTACAATGGTAAATCATATGTCTTTACTTGTTTAGTAATGAGAATCAGCCCAAAACTTCATAAGTGCCTCATTAGTGCTCTTATCTATATCCACCCTATTTAAATGGAGAAGTAAACAAGGGATGAACAACTCACAAAAAACTGCCCTAGCAAACCATAACTCATCACTGTATCATACTTCACAGGTCCCAAGCCAACAGTGTCTTTCTGTACCTATCCAGCAGCAGATCCCTAGTCAGTGCAGAGGGAGCTTTACTATTAATTATGATGATAATGTAATATGATTTGCATTTGCTCCATACATATTACACATGGATAATTATCCATATTTTACATGGATAATAAGGGATACAGTGTAAATACCCAAAGAAAGGCATAATGACTTATAATACCTAGACAGGGATTCCAGAAAGAGAAAGAAAAACATAATTGTTGAGAAGTATTTTGGGGAAATCTGAAGTGAACAGAGTATTTTCAAAACTGAATGTGGAAACGGGAATTAGAACAGCACCAAGAATAGTGTTGTTTCCATGTATTTTCTCCCAACTAACTTGCAATGTAGAAGATGAACATCCAATGCAGACTGACATTAAAAACGAGATTAAATAGGAAGATAAGAAAGGAGAAAGGAGAAAGAATGTTCAAAATAAGGAAAAGGTGAAAGATATGCATGCATTAAAAATGGTAAATTGACACTCAAGTAACAGTAACAGAAGTATGATAGATAAATTGGGGGATTTTTCTTCCAACAACAGAATAATTTCAAGCATGTTTCACTGTGTCATCTTCTTTACATTAAAATGTATTTGATCATTACAGGCTAAGTAAAATGACAGCAACAATTTTTCTTCAGCTAGCAGGAAAGTCAGTGCTTATGAAGGAAGATTGGTCTATAGCAACCCAAACCTCACAAACAGCTGATGCCAACTTTCTGGTCCCAGACAAGTCCCTGCACTCCATGTGCCTTGTCTACAAAGTGAAGATTGTATTTGTTATAGTTGCGATGAGTAATTAGCTCAGAACTTCAAAAAGCTTAAATAACAGAAGTGCCATATCAATGATACATACTGGTATTATGGAGGAAGGAGAAGTCTTATGCTTGAAAGACTCTAAAACAGGAACCCCATCATTTTAAAACATTAGGGTAAGGAAGACTGCTGTTTCCTAGCTTGTTTTTCTGAGCTTTTTACATGGGATACCATCTCATATATCAGATAGCATTTCATTATCTTTCATGGTAATGCTCAAGTCATATATCATATTTTCTAATAAATCTTAGATTTGCCAGCCTAGCAGAGTATCAATAACATTACCTTTCAAAATACTGCTTTCAGCATTGGATACACAGGGCTACATCTTTCACACTTTTTTTTTTTGCAGTTTATCAAAATGAAACATGACATCTACTGTAAATGATATTCCCATTTAGTGCTTAATGATACATCTGCTTCCCATCATCCACAAATTCTGATGGTTTGCTAAACAGATACTTTGTTTAGTGACAACCTGTACGCCAAACTGAAGGTTCGTTAGCTTTAGCCTATCAGCAATGGAAGCTGGTGTAATTATGAGTCAGGTCTATCAGCTAAAATGGCTTAGTTATTACACTAGAAAAAATAGTTTACAAATACTGATTTAACACCGTGCTGACTTCTGGAAAAAAGATCAGTTTTAAAATTTGAAGTTCCATCGAGTGCTGTTACTGCTTTCCACTCAAAAGGGTATAAATGGTGCTCTGTCAACAGTAACTCAACCCAGAAGCTACCACTATTGGGATGGAAAATGTAAGAGAGAACGTAATATAAATACCTTTTTGTTAGCTTCTGGTGTACTTGATAAGCCATGTGGACACATTCAGAATGTCAAGGGATTCAGGGGCAAAAGAGAGTAGAAAAGCATATTCCTCCAGTCCCAAAAATGTGTCCTGTTTAGCAGTCTCTAGGCTGGGTAGCACCCTCTACTGTTCAATATGCAATGCAGCAGGGTTAAGTACCACAGATTTAAGCAATCGATTTCCTAGTGTTTTTTGATGACAGAACATACAAATTACAGTAGACCTATAGCAAGGTAATATTTGAAGGTTAAGCCGTGAAAAAAAGGTTAAAAGCAGTTTACTAATTTATGTCTAAATTAACTTTATATTTTCTTATTTTTCTTTCTTTCTTTTTTTTTTTTAACCTGGGCTTTTTTAAAGAAATTTTTCTGAACTTTGACAGAATCACTGGGAGTCTTAGTGGTGTAAATTAGCTCTTAACTCCACTGAAGCAATAATCTGAAGGAGTTAAATGTACCTTCTTTTTGTCATGCATACTTAATAAAAAAACACATTTAACTTGTGATTGGTATCCTGACTGCACATCCAAGATGTATTGATTATCTAGCTGCATTTCATATAAGTGGTTGTTGTATTGCTTTCAAAATAATTCATGGAGATTCTATGGACAACTACGCTACGTTGACTCAGAGAAGGGGAGACCTAGACCTGTACGAGTGAGTAAAAATCATTATTTTTCCTGATTTCAGTTACTTCCTAAGGCAATCAAAACCTTACTTGATCAAATAAGAAAGAACAGTACATATGTCCATATTTAAAATATGCTTCTCACACACCATATGTATAAATAGCCTTATATCATGATAAATAGGTTGATTTCTATGAACTGACGATACGATATTTCTATATAATTAGTATAAATTGTTAGCATAGATAAATGATGATTTCAAAAAGAATCTCAATGGTAGAAGTTCATGCCATGACTTAAAATGGAATGAGTCTCATGGCCACAGTTACTTTGACCAGCCATATATTAAAAAGCCAAGCTGTATCTGATCCGGTTTCAGCACCAAGCCACTAAATCTGCTCACTCCGAGTGTTTAGAAGATCAGCAATTACAGGCCTCTTTCTAATGTTTGTTTCTGAACCATCTGTCCTCACCCTGAGCTTGTCCCCTGAGGTTGCATGTCTATAATTTCAGGACAGAACTCGAGGAAAGTTCACCCCTTCCCTGACATACTTTGCTGCTCCAACAAAAATCTGCAAACCACAGATAAGCCAAAGTTAACTTCCATTTCCATTTTTAGCATCAAACCTCCCTTAGCCAAGCCTCACTTGATATCATCAGCTTTAGAGCTGCTTCACATGGTGGCAAATTATCCATACCATTATGCACTTACATTTATTAAAAAGTTATGATTTGATATCCCCAAAGTGACTGTAGATGATTATAACCATTTACAGTTCAGGAATGGAAGTGGCCAATACTGTTACCAGGTCCAAGACCCCAGACATCCTGGTCTACTCCAATAATGATAACAATTTATTTGCAGAGGAAGGGCATCTACAACTCCAGAAAAGAAGATGTACTAAGTGAAATGAATGTGTACAGAAAAGAAAAACCTCCATTTTTATCTCTGGAGAGAAGTTCTCCCATGCTTTTGGCCAGGCTGGTGTGCAAGGAGGGGGCATGGCCTCCTTTCTCCATTACACTCATGCCAAAGCTCAAACTCAGGAGCAGATGGCTCTCTGGCCGTCACTCAGAAACCTCACCCGCACACTTCTCTGACAATAAATCGAGCTGTTAGAGGCTGACCGTGATCCTCAGCATCCCAGGGACATGGCCTTGTCAAAATAAAGTTGACCTCTAAATGACACTCCAAATATTAAGACATTTGAGATGCTATTGGGAGAAGGCAGAAAGTTGACTTAATGTGAGTGTTTCACCTGAGTTTCCAGCCTTTGCCATGCTCACATCAGGTTAAAGGAAGAACAAGAGGCAAATCATTATTTTTTGTCTTACCTGTCACTCAGTATATTTCCTCCTAAGAAAGCTGATAGCTCAGGAGACACACCCCAGGTACCATTTTTTGGCATCTGTCCAAAAGGAGAAAGTAGCAATCCATTATTCTGAAAGGTAGTTCAATATTTAATGAGAAATTAATTTTTTTTTTTAAATATTACCCCTTTTCTAAGTGAAAACTCTACAGTCACTTGAGAAAATCGTATCTATGCCCTTACCTAAAGTCCTGCAAACTTCTCTTTCTGCCGTGATGGTCCCTTTTTTCTTGACACCCACAGGAAGGCTGGGGATGAGGCAGTTGTGGTGAGTGCCGTCATTTCTACACATTCCATCCTAGACCTGGGGCTGAAAGCTGGCTCCTCTCCTCTATCCCACCGGGCCCACCAAAATGATGCTCATCTCCTCGTGCTGCTGCTGCCTTTTTCTCCATAGTGACACTGATGCTTTAGTTGCCACCTGAACGTCATCCCTCAGCCGTTGCTCTCCTGCCACCACTCCTGCCACATTGCCATGTGCCAGGGCACAGGGATTGAAGCTGAACCACCATGCTAACACTCCATTTGCCTTCATTTTCCACTTGCTCTGCTCCAAACTGGTTTTGCTTCTCTGCCTCCAGTTCAGCTGCCAAATGAAGGAAAAAAAAAAAAAAAATATATTCATTACCTTAGGTACGTCCAACACGATTCAAGTTCTTCACTGCACTTCTCACACCCATCCTGGAATTGCATGCAACCTTCTGTAATTATTAAAGGAAATTCACTTCGCACAGACAAAAATCTCCAACTCAGGGGCAGAAGTTACATTAAAACCAGTTCAGCTGTGTAAAGCACTTGATGAAAGTAAAATGCAATGGCCAAATTGCCTTCTCTCATCTGTATCCCTCCTTGGTCTGGCACAGACTCCATTGAGATGAGTGGAAAGACTCCCACTGATGTCAATGTGCTGGGGATCAAGCTCTTGATGCCCGTGCTTTGAGGGACTGAGCAAAAAGCACCTTTGTAGCACATATATCTAGGTAATTTTAATTGTGGCAGTGAAGTGAAACAGCACCTGTTGGATGGATGGAACAGGGAAAGTTAACAAGAGGCTGTGAAGCATGAGACAGATGGAACTGCCTGCAAGTGAAAATAATGAGAAGTCTAGGACATGCATTGAGGGTTATTTTAAGAGACTATTTAAAAGTTTAGCCTCTGCCTCTTCTCTGTGTAAGAGCAGTATTGACTTTTTTTTAATGCATGGCTCATTGGATATGCATGTCCCTCCTTACTGAGATGCAGGGGAGAACTGTGCTCCTCCCCAGCTCTCCTCATCCTCAGCCAGCAAACCAGCTTCTGCCGGACCCTGGTCCCAATGTCTCTGCTCCCAAGAGCAGGACTTAACCACTGCCTATCTGCCAGACGCACCTGTTCTCCCCTGAAAGACTTTCCCTTCTGCCTTCTCTGTGCTGAGTTTCCCTAGGGATGCAGGGCAATTTTCTCCTTCTGCTCTCCTACGTGAATTGCTCCCACATACATTATCTCAAGACCAGCCTCAGAGTGCTGCAAGTAAGATATGCTTGATGGTATAGGGAGCACATGCCTGGAGGATTAACCAGGGTTTTGTGCCACGGGGAGCTGTAACCACTGTAATTTTCCCTCAAGACAGGAGATCCAGTCTATCCTGCTGCTTGATCCTTAAAATAGCCTCTTTATTTGTCTGTTTGCAAACTAGTTCAATTTTCTGAAGATTAAATTCTCTCTACATTGATGATAGAGGCAATCAGCTTTCTTACAAGAAGTTTCTTTAACAATTCCCTCAGCTACAAACAAATCTAAGCTTTGAGAAGTTGTATTTTAGCAAGAATGCCTGGGAGTTTGCAATGCTCAGACTTTTACTGGTATTACAGGTCACTGTCCTTCTCAGCATTTACCAAAGCTGAAACACTAAAGAGCTTGTTATTTCTATTTAGAAATGTGTCGATGCTTGCACCCTCTAGTAGCCTTAGTGTACCAAAGAAAGATTAAACATACAAGTAATTTAGCTTAGTTCCAGTTTATTTTCAATTAACAGGAAAAAATCCTCTCAGACGTAATAGGCTATTTTAGGTTTGGGTTTAGTTTATTTGTCTGACAAAAGTAAGCATTTAGGCTTAAAAGTTAAAATCAATAATGCTGTTAAAAATATAGTTAAATAAGTAAAAAAGATTAGAAAAAAATTAGAAAATTAAAATACTGATTTCAATGGTATTTTCCCCTTTCAGAATGTTTTAGATGTAGCAAATACCCCAGAATAAATATTATACAAAACATTTCAGGGACGAAATTGTATTATTATGTAAGGTTTCATTTCCTCACCTTTAACCTTTCTATATGTTTATTGACTGTACTTTGTAAAACCTGCTCCAGCCCCATTTATTGATGTCAACTTGCCTTCTCTGATGCCATTCTTGGCTGTCTTACTCATGTTGAGCTGGTGAGGTTTGTCCAAATAATCGTCTTCCCTACTGTATTTGGCGAGATGTGTTTTAAAGACATCTTCCTGACTTTACAAGCAAGGGGAATATAAGTCCAGGGAAATAAGAAGATCGGCTAGCAATGTCTCCCATTGAGGTTGAATGCTGTGTGATCAAACAAAAAATAAAAAAAAAAAAAAAGTCTCTTCACAAACTGATGTTAATTGTTAGAAGGTCAAAGTTTCCTCTTTCTGTGCCAAATGAGGTCCAGCAGTTTCCATAGGTAGAAGATCAGATATTGTGAGGGTGAAGAAGAGAGCAGATGTACCACAGGATTCTTGGGTCAAATCTCATATAAATGGATACATTTAAAAACACACACTTCTTAATTTTGCTGGTTCTGATTTTTCTATTAAGGCATCCTTCTTCTCAAATGACTTTTTCTGAAGGTCAGTAAGACCTCAGACTGAAACTTCCTGCTCCACCCACCCCCAAACTACTGAATTTTATGCTTCTATGTGTTTCTTGTGTTTATCTTTGTCTTTGAAAAGCTATAAACCCATCATTTTTTTTTTTCACGGAATCATTTTGTTTTCTGTAGCAGGACAGAAGCTATTGATGGGTAGGTATCAGTGAGCTGTATTTGGACAGGTGGAATGGAAGAAAAGGGACAAGAAAAATAAAGAAAAATGGTGAAAAACCTAGAGTATCTTTAAGCTTTCTGATACACTTTTGATGTAAACACCTACCAAGAAGTCTGGTAAGGAGTAAAGAGAGTTACAGATGCATGAGGAATCAGTAGAGCAATGGACACTTTATACCTGCAAGAAAAGCAGGGAAAACAGTGACACCATTCTCATTCAAATTGGTTTGACAGAATTAAAAATGAGTGCTTACACAAAACAAGTAAACACCATAGTCACCTCTCCTCCAGCAGTTCTCACTGAGCAAGCATTTGCTCTTGCCCTTGCCCGGTGACAGAAGGCAAAACTGTATATCCAGCTCCTCAGAGACATGAATGCTCCAGTTCCAGAGGAACCTGTGTTCAGAAAATCAATTGAAGTGAAAAGGAGACTGGCAAACATTTAAGAACAGTGGGGAGCTAATGATCCCTTTACAGTCCAAAGACACCACGATTATAGTAATCTTTACAGAAGACTGAGAACAGCAGCTCCTACTCGAAGCACACATGTGGGAAAGATCTCATGGGACTGAGTGCTCCTTCAAAGCCAAAGTGCCAGGACAAAACTGTATCAAAGAGAAAGGCAGGACAGCCACTATTTGGGGACGAAAGGGAGGGCCATTTGGTGCCATGTTTTAGTTAAATTGACACATCTTCTTGTTTCCATGAGGTATTTTATTCCCATTCAAGTCTTTATTTTCTGACTCACCTGTACATTATTTTGGTGTCTTTGTACTTTGCCATCCCCCATTACAAAATAGAAAGTAGACGAGCCAGAAAAATAACCACTCTGGGACCCAGCTGGTTACACGTGGGCAAAAAAACCTGTTGCAGGGTGGTGTTTTCTACAGAAAGATGCCTCAGTGCCCTGTAACCCAGCTTCTCTCCCATCACCTCCCAATGCCCAGCCATTCCCAACCACGTCTCTGATAAAGGAGCACTGATAAGGTCCAGCTGTGGATTTGGCAGCCATGTGTCCCAATCACACTCTGCCTGCGAGAATGCTTCAGAAACACAAACATACTGAGATTTGAACAGTTTCCCATGACAGAAGTTTGATTTTTCCTTCCTTTTGCAAACTGGTTTAGTCCTTTTCTTCTTTCTTGGTTGTTGCGGATAGATAAACAGCAGTTTGAATCACAGACTTCAGGATTCACACCTGAGTCAGAATTTTTTCTCTAGTTTTCTAATTTTATCCATGTGCCTTTTTATTTTATCCACTTGTCCTGCATAGCTTGTTTATCTCCTAAATTCTTCCAGCCCACTTCTGTTTGCTTCATGATTTGTCTCTTAGCATGTTGCTTTTCCACCTTCCCAAAACTAGAAAGTCTTAATTTTCCTATGGATTGATCTGCCACCCACCACTGCAATTTATAAAGACCTGCCAGCATGCTCAAGTGCCAGTTTTTCTCAGTGAACAAGTGTCATTCATGGGTGCTACACGACTTTCTGAAACCTCAGATTCTGCACTAGAGCTGCGTGAGCCAGGCTAGTATATGAGAATTGGATTGGAATTAGGCAGCATATTCCTAACACTCTCTTTACGTCCCACAGACTGGTTTTCCTATCTGCTCTCCCATGATCCACATTCACTCTTTATACAAGAATATGTCCCTTTTTTGCAAGTGCAGAAGTAGGGTACTGTAAATAAGTTACTAATTCCCCAGGTGCAAGTTGGCCTCTTTCTAGTGGCTCATGCAAATAAGAGAAGTTTCTCAGGTGTTTGACATATGTTTTCCTCCTTATTCTACTTACTTAGAGCCTTCCTCCCCCCCTCAAGCAAAACCAGAAAAACCAGTGACATACTTAGCCCAACAGGAAATTTTCATTATTGACTTCAAAGAGCATCAAATATTAATTCAAAGCCTGAGTACTAAGATGTCTCATTCTTCTTGAAAATATTTCAATTTAGTAACTATTTTACTCAGTGATACTAATATAATTAGCTGGAGCTTACTTTCCACCCCCCCACCTCCCCCCCGGCAATGCTTATACATAGAACCACAGTTTATGCAGGTACCACACCAGTCTTCAAAACACAGAATTCAATACATAGTTAACCTATCTTAATACTGAAAAATATTTTTTTTTAATTCTATTATTTTCTGAATAAAGACACAGGTAGAAATTGTTCCCTGCAAAATAAGCAATTGCATTTAAGAACATTTGTCACTCTTTAAACATATAGGCCATAGAAACTGTGGTTAAAATGCACTTTTAATGTAAATGAAGGTTTAAATACGAAGTTACTTTAAGTAGAGATCAGACTTAACTAGAATCCAGACTGATTCAGTTTGTCTTTCCTAATCGGAAAAACCCCCAGAAAAATCCTATAACAATCACCACTGCAAAGCCCCAGTGTTCTGCTTTTGAAAGGAAGCAAAATGACTTCTCAGGAAGGGAGATGGGCATCTCAGCAGAACCATTTTAATCTGCAAAATAGCAAATTGCGTGATTGAGTGGTTACGGCTCCTGGCTCCAAAGCAAAATTTACACAGTGAGGACTTCTGGGAACAGCCAGGTCACACTCCAAATGCAGGGCCCAATTACTGGGATTAGGGCAGTTTTTTCATTTAAAGATTCTTTAAAAAAATCCCTTGAATCTGAGACCAAAATCTTAATTTTTCATTTGTAAGAGGATTTCATATGATTTTCTGTTTGGTTTTCTCACTTTAAACTTCCTACTGAGTTTCCATCCTTTGACCTCTGTGAGATTTCGCACACGGATTACTTTATCTCCAAAATGTAACAATATTCAATTTCATTACAATCTGTGGGGGAAGAAACTTGATGTTTCCTTCTACATAGTAAAGAAAGTTCAAGATGTAAAAAGTCTGAGTCAAACAGAGCCCTTTTTTTATATGAAGAATGAGTCTGATTTTACTCTCATACTGGAAGAAATATAAAGTCTTTGAAGTCACTCCATCAAAATCAACAACTACAGAGTAATAAAGAAGAGCTGTTTATGCCTGCTTTTTTGTTTGTTTCCTACCTTAATCTGAAAAAATAATAAAAATTATCTGATTTATGATTGTTTGTTGTGTATATAAGGCATGACAAACACATTGAAAAATACAGACCAAATACAGTTCTGATAAAAAATTCAGAATTCCTTCCTGTCATTTTCATGGAGTGAGTTTCAGCTTTTCATTTTGATTTTTTTTAGAATTTACATTTTCCACTGTGGTCTCCTTTATTTGGTTTATTATTATTTCTCATGTCATGAAAAGAAATGACAGGGTTTCTGCTGCACTTTTGACATTTAGAATCAAAAATACATTTTGAGTCAAAATAAGTGAATCTCACAAGTTTCCATTTTGGTTTTTATGACATCACTGTGAGTTATAACTTCAAAGCAGTGGTGAATTATAACTTTGATGCAGTGGCTGTAAGAAACACGTGAATGAGAGAGAAAATGTCATGTAGAAAATTAAACTCAGAAGAGGACTGAATTAACTAAAATGAATTAACTATTTTTCCTGAGATGAGATTAAATTAATCTTTACAGAAAGAAATGGCAAGTGATTTCAAGTGTATAAATTCAATGGTAAAAGTGGAATGTGTTTTATCCTAGGATGTTCACTAAAAAAAAAAATAATAAAAATTGGGGTATTTAAAGCCAGAGGAGTTTGATTTTTTTTTTAATTATGCAAAATTAAATTACGTTGATTATGCTGAGAAGAACAAAAGGATGAACAAGGCATGCATTTTGGCAGGGATGGAATGTAACTCTGCCAAAATTTCTGCACATAAATATCATATAAGCAAATTTTAAAATGAGGAAAAATCTCATAGCGGGCTCCTTGGGTGTGTGGTGCGAGTGCCACCCAGCCCAGCGCGGGCCAGAGCAACTCCCACCGCATGCCCTGATGCTGCTGGCACTTCTGCCTCACCCTTCCCAAGATCTGCAAGGTTCATCACTAGTTTTTTTTTTCCCCTTCGGTTTTGGTTTGACAGTCGGGCTACCTTTCCTTTCTTTGCTCTGTTATTTATGTGTTTACAGTTAAGCACGCAGAGAGCACCTGTAATAGACTCTCCAGTGCCTTCTGATGTCTCTGTGGAGGATTACCCCAAAATTCCACTGGCTAAAACCTGGCTTTCACTGGCTGAAAAATTTTCCTCTCCATGTCATTGCAGAGACAAACCTTCCTACCTCACAGGGCTGGTTTAATTTTTTTAAATCTACCACTAGCAGCAAATTACCCCAAACATGCTCTTTTCAAGGCTTCCTGAATGAAAGTACGTGCTTTTTATTAACAAAATGTCTTTCTCCTGCAGAAGAGAAGTGTTTCAGGTATTCTGTAAACTCAAATATACATTGAACAAGTGGCTTCCCATGGTCCCTCACATCTTTTGACTCTGTCTCATATTATGTCCTTGAGAGCAGCTTTCCCAAAGCATTTCTGCCATGGCAAGGTACCAGTGAAGACACAAGTGCCAGCAGGAAGGTTACTGCAGCTGCACCAGCCAAGGACCTCATTTCATCTGGCTGCAAAAATGGACGGCTGGCACGGGCCGAACCCCAACTACCTGCCCTGTTCCCGGACTCAGGGCTGACTTTGGGGCATACTGAGGCGCATCAAGAGTAACTGTGCAGCCAGTGTGGTGGAAGAGAGATTGAGAGAGACTTTTCCTGTTTCAACTGTAGAAAATATTATTCCTCTCGATAAATCATAAATATACTCTTAGAAACAGCATGAGGAAAAGTATATGTTACTGTGGTAGGAAGAAGAGAAGCAATGGAAATGGCAGTAGGTGATGTAATGGCATAAAATCACACGGGACCAGACAGTGGGGTGCCAGTGGGCACTTTTACTTTGGACATATCTTCATTTCTGAGGAATCTGTTCCTCTTAAGGGCTTGACAATGCTTGTAGTGGTTGGCATGCTGACCTAAATCAAATTGACTAGAGAAGTCAATTTGCTTTAGGTTGGGTAGGGAGAAGGGACATGTTTTCATATCACAAATCTCTTCAGGGATCTGAATTATCTTTCTTTCCTTGCAGTCATAAGAAATATGTGTTCATCTCCTATGCCTGTGCATGGTTAGTGGCTCCTGGGGGAAGAAAAGAGATGTTATCCTTGTTGCTTGGCTAGCATTTTAGGAGTCCCCAGAGGTGTTCCACTTCTGTACATCCTCAGGAGGGCAACCACTGCATGCAAGCACAAGCGAATCAGTCAAAGACACTGTTCAAAGGGAGGTGAACATTGTAAATGATCCTGTCATCATTGCACACAGGTCCTAGAGTGGCTTTTGCCAGGAAGATGCAAACAGTACAGCTTTTGGAAGGGAACAGAGGCACGAAGGAGTTGTGCTGAATACAAACACACCAGTCCTGCAAAGGGGGTCATAGTGCAGCAGGAGGAGGAGGAGGAAAAGCGCAAGTTTCAGTATTTCTTCTAAAGAAATATCTAATCTAAAGGGGAAAAGGGAGGCAGAAATGTCAAGGAAGTGTCTTTTAATTATGATAGAGAGAACGTGTACAGCTGTGTCTGCATGGAAGATGTAAAACCTATTTTGCAAAATGGATTATTAAAAATTTGACTTGAAGTACACAAATTTTAAAAATATTTTCCCATTTCAAGAATTTTTAGAAATAAACTGAGCAAGATTTTTTAAGAACATAATGTTTAAGTACAACATAATTGAAATAAGATTTGACTTTTAAGAATATAAAGGAAAACCAAAAAATAAAAATAAAAAGGAAACAATCTCTTAATCCCAAATAGACCTAATAATTTAAAAATATGGCATCCTATGTCTCCTCTGTGCCCCATCCTCCAGCTTTGATATCAGTGGCATATTCGCAAAGGTTACTGAGGCTTCAGTGAAATTACCTCCTCTAACCAAAACAAAGGTTTCCCAGGGTTTCTGGGTCTCGCTCCATCCATGGTGGTAACCAGACATAAATAGACTGCGCCCTTTCACTTTCCCTCTCGTTAGCTAAAATGTAATCGATACCTCATCATCCTTTCTCCTGAGCAGCAGCCCACAGGTTATTTAGTTTCAAAACACCACTATTGAGACTGTCAGAGTGAAAGGAAATGGCAGGATTGTCCTGCACTAATGCGATTCTGTCCCTAATGTGACAGTCTGTGGAAATATGTTGCCTCCATCTCTCATGCAATATTCAAACTGCATTCAAGCCCTTACCAATTCCTTCCTTTCTCTCCTGCAATTATTTTCTTTTGTTGTGGGATCTGAAGAGGCTCAATACTCCTTTAATAAACCCTAATTGAAGATCTCCAAGAGTTACCTGGGCAGCTCGTCTCTGAGAGGATCTTCTAGTGAGATCTACTCAACGTATCACTGCCAGAGCTGTGGCACAGGGAAGAGGGATTTCGGGGCTCTGTGTCCCCCTAATTGTGCCTATAGGAGGAGCATGGGAGAGGAGAGTCTGGAGCTCAAGCTGTTTTTAGAAGGTTTTCTGTGATTTCCTTTCACTGAAGACTAACTGTTAATTTTCATGGTGTGGGGATCGGTAGCACACAGATCATTGTGTGTCATTGGAAACAAGAGGAAGCCACCCCATCTGAATGGCTTACCCTTACCTAATTCTTCTCAGTTTAAGGATCAAGAAGGAATGTCACAGGTGCACTCTTGCTTAGTCTGATTCAAGTTCTTTGTTAATGCTGCAAGATTTTCAGTGAAGACCAGCATTGTTGTGCTCTATCTTCACAAAAACTGGCATTTCTGATGTTCAGTGCTATTACATTTTCTGGCTGTTTTTATGTTCTCTAAAACATCTGCAAAGCAGGCTCCTCTGGTAGTGATCTGCAGGTTAGGTCTTCTTGTCCACAGTGTGAAATACACTTGTAAGCTACACAACTCAGAAGCATAAACTCATGCTTAGAGAATCTCAAAGTTTGCATGATGGCATTATCATACTCTGCAAAGCTGTTGGCAACTGCCAAATACATTTCATTTATATTGAAGTCTGAGAAAAACATAATTAGCACCTCATATTAAAAAGGAAGCAGCATGCTGTTGACAGCAAGCCAGGAAGTTGATAAACACAACTTCCTCAAATTAAATTTTCCTGAAAAACCTAGATGAGGACATAAATTCTGAAGAGGCTGGTGTTAGCAGCTGTGCAGCACAGTCACAATAAACTCCAAACCCTAATGTTATCACTTATTCTTATAATACATCTTTTCAGAACATATTCCAAGCAAAGAAGATTATTTCAAGCAAACACAATGTTGCAGGTGGGGGCACTCTGAGCAAGGGATGCTTTGCTAAAATAAATGCCGCTCAAAAAAGAAGCATGTAAGTTGCCGAAAAACTCTTGTAATTCCAGAGCTGTTTGTCATCCACGTGTACCGCTCAATTCAAAATGCAGTGTGACTTTCTTTTTGTAGCTATGTGCAATGCAGCTTTTCAAAACAGAGATTCCTTTAACAGGCAGACCATATTTAAACAGAGAAAAAGTGAATCCGTACGTTACACAGTGTGAACTTCCCTGCTTCTTAGAGTCCATGGCAAGCCTTGAAAGGCAGGGGTGCGTGGCCCTGTGGCTTCTTCCCTGCCCCTTCCTAGTGCTGTCACACCAGCTGGGGGAGTGCAGAGAGACAGAGACTGGAAGTTGCTTGTTCCTGTTCCAGACCAGTGACAAATCTGGACAATCCAGAGGCCTCAACCCCAACATGTGCTGTTCCTAGACCTATTTTCAATGTGGCACAACTTTTACACACTCCACATTTTCTTCGGGGCTTCTCCTGAGAAACTCACATTCTGGTCCTCTACCATCTGGTCTGCTTTCTCCTCTCTCGCTTCACCACCCCATTGCCCCTCGCTTGCATTGTATAGGCTTTCTTCCTGGGCATACCTCTTTCTCCTGTTACAACTTAGTAACTGTTTCTCTTTAATTGTGTTTATTCTTTGGTGTTCCTATCATTCTATTTTATTACTACTTTTCTCATTGTGCAGACGTATATTGCGCTGTAGCAGCTTTTAGGTAATTTTAATGTATTCTGTGCCAAGCTTGCCCTTAATAAATATTAAAAGATATACACATGTATGCTCATAAATCTGAGAGAAGCTGAAGGGACTGATTTCTAGAAGCACAGCAGAAGGCTTCTTATTTTCTTTGGCTTGGTCCCAAATACTACCCCCAGTTATGCCAACGTAAGATTTTAGTGGGTGCAACTGCATTTGGTGATGACAACTGCCCTGGCAGTAGGTTGCATTTCTTTTGAAACCGACAGATGAAAGGAGCAAGAGAAATATCAAGAACAGAAACTCCCATTACCATTAAATCCAACAATTTTTGTGGGTATCTAGGTATACCTGATGTCATGGTACAGCTCAGCAGTGATTGCACAGAAAGGTCTGTTGGCAGTCTGTGCAAAGGGTGAAGAAGGATTTTTCATTTCATGCATCATTTGCAACTACCTTCAATAATTCAGCAAAGTCAATACATATCCTTGATGCAAAGTTAAGAGAAAAACCCTGAAGCAAACAGACAAAAGTAATCCAGAGAGTGACCAAGCATAGTTAAACCCTTTTCCACTTCCTGCCTCCCCCCCAAGCTTTTGCTACATACTACATGAGAGCATGTACTTTTTTGCACAAAATCATTACAGCCATGGAAACTCCCTGAAATAAATACATAGGGAACGGACTCCTCCTCCCCTCCCTGCATCCCATAGTGATTTCAAGGGATTTTTGTATAGTCCTATTTTTGCTCAGACCATTCAAACTGCTCAATCTTCTGGGGAAGAGACCAGAGAGCAGTCTTAACCCCCAACAGTAAGAAGATACTGTCATTTAGACATGCTTCTTTACCCTGACCTCTGCTTCCCAAAATGGAGAGAGTGGTCAGGAAAAAGTTGGGTAACACAGAAACCAGAAATCACTGCAGAATGACACAACAGCCCATAGTCCAAGGTCAAACGAGTCAGGACCAAGTTTCTCAGGATGACCAAAAGCTCCAGATTTGATACCTATCCTACTCCACATGTGACAAATTCTGGCCCCAAGGGTGGGCGTGCCACATGGCCATATTAAAGCAGGAAAAGGGCTGAATTGAAAAACCCAGACCTACTGCAAAACAAAGCACTTCTTTATCCTCTGTGGATTATTTTTATTTTTTAGGTCAGGAATTTGACCTTCAGCCTGCTGTAATATCAAGTAAACAGATAAAGTCTTGTGACTTCAACAGACTTGATGGTTCTGCCAGGAAAATGATTAATGTGTCAGACTTAAAAAGGGAGATGATCATTCCATGAACATGACAAGTAACTCCAGAAACCCCACGAAACACCTGTGGGGTGGAGAAGAGGAGGAGTGTGTGAGGGACCTACAAGGCAGTGGGGTCAGAAGGTTGGTAAGTACAACTTTTCCTGACAGTGTCTTAGTCAACAAACAGGTATGCTTGTTTTGGGGACTGGACAACAGGAATAGGACAACTGTCTCTGTGGCCATGCCATTCCTCTTGAACACCAGACAGTGCTGGAGATGCGCCATGCTGCTCTTCAGTGTTTGGAAGCCCAGACTGCAAATGGAATAACCACAAAAGCCACTTCTATGTGGAAAGAAGACTAAACTTCCTTACTCATCACAACACTCCTTAATTATAAATGGCTTTCATTCTCAACCCGCTTTCCAGACTCTGCTTATAAAACAAGCTCACAGTGGCCTTGTGTGTATGGCAGCAAAAGCATTCACTGCTGGGGCAATAAAAGAGAAAGTCCTAGTGAATCACTGCAAGCAAGAAGTACGCTGGACTCAGATTCTGCTTGAGAAAAGACTCTTAGAGAAAAGTGTAGGCAGTGTTCTGGGGGTTAATTTTTCTCAAAGTTTTCTTTTGAGAGAGGTTTTCTTTCCTGCTAAGAATTCAGATTTCTCTCATCTCCTGCTCTGTCCTCTTGCTTCAGCAGAACACAGCAAACACATTTCATTTCCTTTCCTGCCTAGTGGGAAGCTGAGGAGATGTGATCTCTGAATTGGTATATGTTTCAGCTGGCCCATATTCGCAGCAAAATTTATGACACATGCCAGTGCCTCAGCTAGCTGATTGGATATGGCCAGGGAAATGGAGAAAGCCTCAACTCACTGAGCTTCAAAAAATGAACTTCACTTAAATGATGTATTGTTGTTTTGCAGCAAAAAGGAACACCTGGTTTGTACAGTGGAGAAAAAGAACAAAATGCAACATTCATAAAAATGACTGAAAAGGGACTGGAGAATATGGTTATTTTTGCTTCCACATGAGAGAACGTGACACAAAACAGTGTTTGCAATTATAATCAGGCGTATCTGTTGCTTTTGTTTGACATGATTGTATTGGTATGTCCACTAATTCAGTTTGAATCTTCATTAACTTCTCCTGTACTTTACAGAACAGATTCAGATTGTCTGATGCTTCCCATGTCACTCAGAAGAAGCATTAGGAAATTATTATTGCTTTTCTTATGACACTAGAAAATTACTTCTTCAAACATAAAAGTAATTTATATTGTATGAGTGAGATTTTGGGTTTGCTTATCCCATTGCAGATCTTCAGTGCAGATGTGTTGGCTATATTCTGTAATGAGAGTAGAATTGACTCTAGAAAAGAAAGATTTTTGTATGGAGCTTCAATGCAAAAAAGATTTGCAAGTACTTTTAAGTAACTTAGAGTTTAGAATGCTGAGTACGGAGCACACGTTTAATTCAGCTAAAATAATTGTAACTGGGCAGAGAGAAGCAGAGAGGCATGGGAGAAGAGTGGATGACCAGAGAGGACCCAAAGGTAATCCATTATCTACTGAGCTACAGCAGAAAATACAAAATTCAAAGTCTACATGTGTATGCATGTATCTGCAGGATAGATAAGATCTATATTCCTGAATACATACATAGAAGAAATGTATAAACCAAGAGATATATTTTTAGCAACAGGGTATGCTACAATATGCACTAATTTGCTTTTTCCTAAATGATACAGAAAAGCGAATCCTGTAGTAGATTCAGCATGAAAATATAGATGCCATATCATTCATTAAAGCCAGACCAGCCCTTTTCTAATAAGTAAACAAACACAGCTGACTGACTTTTATTTACATGTAGACTCCTGCACTCTGCACCGAGCAGCAAAAATTTTGAGTAATTTTAATGCTTGATGAGTGTGACGATACTAGCACCAACACAAATGAGGTTCTGGGAAGAGCAGAGGTACCTTATGGCTGTCCATTACAAGCATGCAAATAAATGGTTCTGGCATATGAGTGCTGATGTAGAGCTACTGCCTGTAAGCATTAACAGAGTTAGTGCCTAGCAATCCTAATTGCAAATGGGCAGCTCCATCTAATTGGTCCAGCAGTATTAATATAATCAAAGTATACTTATCTTCCCTGGTGATGCCCATTTTGGTCTCTATTGTTCTTGGAGGTATCATTTGAGCCTTTGTTCTTGGGAAGCAGAATCCATTATGATTTGTATCTTTTAAAGAATAATTACTTGCTAGTAAGTGCTGGTCCCAGAAGAAATATATTCTGAATCGATTAGCACTCAACCACCCATCCCTCCATAGACTTGTGGAGTTCTGTAATATCTTTCATAACTTTTCAATTAGCTTTTGATTTGGGAGCGTTTTCACCCCTGCCACAGAGGGAATTGGCTGGCAGAGTGCAGTGAGTGGCATAAAGGTACTGTGAACCCTCCAAACCCACTGCTGTCTGGGGGTCAACAACAGGCTGTGGTGTCCATCACCACAGGTTTAAAAACTACTAATGGTATTTTCAAAATAATATGGAAATTAAACAGTGCTGCTAAATACATGCCATTGCATGTGTCCCTTGGTTTTTAGTTTTAAACATTTGATACGTGGGTTCCTCAATATTCTGATGCTTGGAGAGGGCACCCTCACTCTACAGAGATAATTCACCAGTTGCAAGCATCACCATTCTCTAGTTGTGTGCCTTCCGTTGAGTGATCTGCTAAATAAGAGCAATTTCTGAGACTACAGTGGACAATCCCACTCTGTACATGAGTCTGCCACTCAGTATAAATCAGGAGGTGACCAAATTCCTGGCAGTCGGGGCTGTGGGGCCAGTTATTTTAGGGGATTACATATGAGGAAATCATACCAGTACAGAAACCACAGTCAGTTTCAAAATGATCTGCCAACCACAAAATGAAATAAATTGGCTGGATAATCTCACAATTTTACCACTTAATCTCCTCTGTCTCAAAATGGAAGTCTGGTAAAATCAGTGTATCAATGTATACATTTTTTTGAGAAGCATTATATGAAGAATGATAATCTTAACATACTGCCAACAGAGTTATGGAAGCATCTTTCAGTGAGAGAAAAGGAGCTGCTTATATGCAAATGACACAAAAATATAATAACAGTGATTTCCTGGTATTATAGAGAAAGCCAAGACAATTTCAAGAGGCAAATTGAAAATAGGATGCTAGGCACATTGCTTTCATCAAACGAAAGATTAATTGTTTAACAAAGGCCTGTTGGTCAGACCAACAATTAGCTGTTATTTCATCATAATAATTATAGTGAGGAATTGAAAAAAAAAAAAATCAGTATAGACAAAGAAAATTCCTGACCTGCTGATTCTAACACAGTAGCCTATTTCTGTCTTTTTGAAACAGCAACATGGTGTAGCAGCATTTTCAGGATAAAAGCCTGTTTTTTTCAAAAGCAATAACAAATCTTCCATTAGCTCTGGGAGAGAAGGAAAAAGGAGGACTACTATTTTACCTTTTTTTTTCCCCCCTATCTCTGTATTGCTTACATGAGTTTTCAAAAAAGTCCTTTTCAAATGTGAATAAATTTGTCTAAATATTGTTATTGCTTCCCACAACATGAAATGGTGTTCTTTCCCATGGTCTCCCTATGGTGTGGATGTGTGTAAGGATAATAAGACATGGGAGACTGGGAAAACATTGCCTATGAAACTATCTCAGGATGCTCTTTTATACAGACAGATTATCAGTAGAGTATCTTTGAAAGTAGCTTCCTAATTTATTTTAAGTCAGGCTTATTTTGCCTCTGATGTTGTTTATTGATGGTCTAGAAGCTTGTTTGCATCGGAAGGCAACTCTCTTGAGTGAAATGTGAAGAACTGCAGTTTGGGCTCCAGGGAACACTTCAGCACTTGCTGATGTCCAGGAGATGCTGGACCTGATTTGCATTTCTCCCTGCTAACTCATAGCTCACTCGAACAAATTCTCTCATATTTTTCAGAAGCAAACAATTCCTAAGAAAACTGAAAAATATAGGCAAAACAGCTATTGACGTGGCAGACTAAAACAATAAATAACAAGTAAGAGAGACACAAGAGAGACTGACTATACGATGTCCTTGCTTCTGAGGAGTAACACCATGCTGCCGCTTCCTCAAAGCCACATCTCCAATAATGACTGGCAGCAGGAAGCTGCATCAGGGGAAGGACCAGGGCAGGTGACATGTGAACCTCAACCGGGGGAGCTGCGGCAGCACCAGTGGGTGTTGGTGCTCTCAGGGGAGAGGACCCTGAGTGGGGCAGTGCACCACCCACTCAGGGATGAGTCATGTCTCTGTGTCATTTGATACAAAATTAATGCTACCAGTGCACAGCCCAGGGTCTTACTTAACTGTAATTCACATTTGATTTTCTCTGAAACAGAATGATCATTTCCAGGAAAAAGCTAACTCCCCTATACTGCTTTCAGCAGTTCTCAGAGAAGTGGCTCCACTATGAGGACACCTTTCAGACTTCAAACTGCTGGTGTGGGATGTCTTCTGAAGAAGGACAAGGGGTTTGCTTTTGGCTTTTTTGAAGTGTCGCAGTGGTGATGAAACACAAACTACAGGACTGGCACTACATTTAGCAAATACTGACTGCGCAGAGCCTCAGAAAATAATTTTATATGAACTGGCAAATGGCACCACTGACCCCTCCAAAAGGGCTGGAGATGAAAAGTTTCTTTATCTTTCACCTTGTTGTCCTGGTATATATGTTCTCCAGGTACAGCCTTCCCCCTTCACCTAACATAAGATCTCCAGAAGAGCAGTGAAGGGGATTTGGCAGACCCGGTTCCTTCTCCACCTGGCCTGG
>KZ505812.1:447753-463246 GCA_002844005.1 Limosa lapponica baueri
GTATGTTAGCTTTGCACCCCCCTCCAACAATCACCTGCACCTCTCCCATGATGTGCATCATACAAGTCGAAATAATTTCTATGACATCCTTCTTCCAGTTCTCCTGAGTGTCAGCCACAGACAACAGTCACCCAGTTTCACCTGCTTGCAAATTAGTTTTAGGGCTTTTGCCTGCCACCCTGCTTTCATCGATTGTTTCAGGGTAGCAGGAATTTTGTGGTCTCTGTTCAGCCTGGAAAACAGAAGGACTCGTCCTCCAATCTCTACTTCACTTTGGGGTACCTAAGCCCTTTGTAGTTGCTGGAAAGTTTCAGAGTCAGCTGGAAATCACTTCTCATTTTGTTGAGTTATAACCCATTTGCTGAGCAAACGAGGCAGCAGCTGATTATGTTTGTTGCAGTAACTGCAAAATGCTCTCATGTTATGTGTCTGTGCAGACCAAGCCTCTGTGATTTTTCCTCTGCAATCACTGTTAATAAGGCTGGTGATTCTCTGGCCCCTTCCAGGTGATAGGTATGTTTTCTGTGTAACAGCCTAAACTAGCAGACCTGATCCTAGTTGGCCAACCAGAAGTCTTGATCCTACAGCCTCCCTGAGGAGTTACCGGGGGTAGCCATCTGCATCATTGCTTTTGCAAGAACGGTTCATTCTTTTTCCAAGTTAAATGATCCCTGCACCTTTGCGGAGTTTGGGTTTGAAAGGCAGAGCAGAAAGCAGTGCTGGGTTCAGTGCTCCATCTCAAAGCATCCCAGCAGCTGGTATACAGAGGGGTCTCTCCTCCCTGCCCTCCCTCCTCAGACATACACCTGCCCACATCTGCCTCCTGCCTTCTAACTCTGCAGCAAGGAGAGCACTCATCCCCTGCATCAGGAGAACGAATGCCCTTGTCCCCATGTGTCCCTCCAAACACAACAACATCTGTCTTTAAATCAGAGCATGAGTGAGTTTCTCATGTGAAGGGCAGCAGTGGATACCTGAGCAGTTGTTACTAAAACAAGAAAGAGAAACACAGGGCTGCCTTCTGTTCCTGACACGCTGCTGAATGCAAATAAAATATAGTATAAAAAATGGAAAGGGGATTATAACAAAGCTTAACTTACAAAAGCACATTAATGACCAAATTAAGACTGAAGAGACAACATGGCAAATCATTAAAATGCTAATGACACCACTGAAAGACATAAAAAACCAAGGATGCCTGTTTTGTGTGTGGTGTAGTGAAAGACACATTGACAGAAGTGATACTAAGCGAAGATTGATGGTGTCTTTCTAATGTGAATTTAAATGCCTGAATTTTTTTAGGAGTTTTCTGTCTCTGCTCTATGAAATATGATCTTTGTTGCTTCTGTACAACATAATTTCCTTTAACTCCCCCAGCATAGAAAAAAAAAACCTAACGAAAAAAAACAACTTTGGTGAAGTAGAGCACAGCCTTGTCATTGGAAAACTGAACCATGCTGAGGATTTTCTGATACTGACTGTATTTCTGAGGAAAAGCCATTGCATGGAAAGGGCTGGTGGAAGCTGGGAAGCCCCTTACATTTCCCACCCCCCTCTGCCACTGCCCAGAAAGACCAGTCACAAACCTGTGTGAAGGCAGGTTTGAAATGGGGTGAAAATTCCCACCCAATCAAAGCAGCACTGTGAATGCAATAAAAGGTGGGAAAGTCACGCTGCAAGGCTGTTCAAAGCACTTCTGTAGTTTGCTGTGAATCCGAGTCTATCAAGCTGTTCTTTGACATTACAAAACCAATGCACTGTTTCAATTTTGCACTGCAAGCAACTGAGAGCACAGCTACTTATCTCTGCACCATCGAGCATTTTTGATTTAATGGCATAACATCTTCTACTTGGCACCAGATCTGATGCCACGCTGATTATACACTTGAGATGAAAGCTCCTTCTGTGAGATTGCTGATTTCTTTAATGCAGGTCACTGTATCATGGTCAGTCAGTACATTACTGCCTAATCCACTAGATACATGGGCTTTCCAGCATTCAGAACAGCCCTTGTCCTGGTGCTGCTGAATGCTTGGAGGAATTCAAGTTTGAATACAGTCATAGAGAAGCATCCAAGAGCAGAAAAAGGTGGCAGCAATTCCTTGCCCAATTCTTCTGGTACAGTAGCACTGGAATACGAGTTGCAGCCCTTTTCACTTGGAAACTGGTGAAGCAGTAGGGAAGGTTCATTGTGGAAAGGATTAAAAAAATTATTCGGAATATTTGTGTACCTATGTCTGTCCTGCTCGGTCCAGGGGAGTGACTTGCACGTGGGGGGCAATAGGCGATTATGTGTGCTGAAGCCCCTGCTCCCCTACAGTGGCACCCACCTTATCCAGACACTTCAGATCTGCAACTGCGACAGTCCCTGCCACTTGCAGCAGCACCCATTAGATCACCTAATTAAGATGATTTCACCAATTTTTTTGATCAAGACTGAAGGGGAGACGCGAGTTTTGTCCTCTCTCAGACCCAGCTGGATTAAAAACAGCAACCTGGTGTCAGACAAATCCTTTAGCTGCACATAATCGCAGCACTACAAGACTCACTTTGCACCGAGTCACATAAGTGCTTTATTTGTAGGACAAAGAAGGAAGGCAAAAAGCTTTACTTCCACATACTGATTCCCTGAGAAAATTACCTCCTAGTTCTTCTTTATTTTCTTTGGAAGGAATTACACATATTTTTCTTCATTACAAGACTAAATCATTGTACCCATCCAGTTTCAGTTAAACTCTCCAGTGCAGCGACAGATAAAGGATGTTCAGAAATTAAAATATGTGACTTGTATAAGTACATAATGAAACAATTGCAAAAATATTACAAAAAATAATATCCCTACTGATACAATACAGAATTTGAAGTCCCTTTAATAAAACTAAACATTTGGTTTCTCCAGAAGAGAAAGCTCCTAAGAGGCTTAACAGCATTAAGAGAAGAGAATAAACTATTGTTAACTTAATTTATTTTTTAAAAAAAGTTAATCCTGCAACATTCATTTATATTTTTCTGACTCAAAGGTGCTACTATGATTCACTTTCATTCCCAACTCCATTTCAGCATAATGGAGTTTAGATGTGCCTATGAGACTGTTGATTTATCAAGATCTAAATTGCACGTTCTTCATTTTTACAGACCAATCACTAAAACTTTTTGTGATTATGATCTGTGCTGGGAACTAGTCTAATTTTGTTCCCCTCTTTTTGGGAAAGCAGAAGAAACCATATGGCAAAACTACACACAAGCCTATCATAATTGTTCCAAAAAGCACAGGAGACTTTTCTCTTGCGATCTTTTTAGTTATTTAGGAATTGTAAAAGAGTTGTCAAATCCACTTTTTCAATGCTGCTGCTGAAAACATTACTAGCTTTTCCAAAGATACTTCAGCTGAGCAGTGATTTTGGCTTGAATTTTTCTTGGCTTAGAAAGACCCACAACCTACCAAATGTCAATCTTTTTTTACTTCTCACTGTCAGAAATCACAACTAGTGATTATGGACTTTGTCATATTTCAAAGCATGAAATATCATTACAAGATGGATATTCAGACCTGGTGTGTGGCAACTGGCTTCAACAAGGGGAAAATATTTTTTGTGCAGTTAGATTGACTGCTGCTTCTCACTTTTAGATCAGTTGGAATAAACATCTCGTTTGTCCACAGCACGAATTGAAATTGTAAATTAAATAGCATCCTGTTTGCTTCACGTTAAGCTACCCATATATACTCAGAAATTTATCATATTTAAACACAAATTTCTCAGGCTATCCACAATAGCTTTCAAGAGACACCAAAAGATATTTTGCAAGTGTCACATTACTTTTTAAAGAGGAATGAAATACATTCAGCAGAATAATTTTCTGAGACTTGATTCAGAAAAATCAGCAGCAGCAGACAAAAGCCGTTACTATCACCCGACAGACAAGCTTCATCTAAGCCCTGTCTCATACGTCTTTGGTAAATATCTTTCTCTCATGCCATAGCCCAACACCTCTACACTCCACAATAAATGTTGTTTTTTTTTTTTCTGAATGCCTGCTTCATTTAAAGTGTTGGCAAAACTGTTAGTGCTTTGTTAACTATCCGTACATTAATCAGGATCAAGAAATCCTCAACACCCCACATGGTAGATTGGAAAGATATCTCCTAACAAGGGTCTGTCTTCCCATCCGCCTGTACAGAAAAATGTGCCCTGTTGCAAGCAGACACATGCTTCTATGTTTTGCTCATCAAACCAGCTTGTGCATCTGAGTGATATGCAGACCCTGAGTTACTTCATGAATAACTCAGAAAAGCAAGTCACAAAAGAAATAAAAATCACACTTCTGGCAAGCCATATGTGAGTATAAGAATCTATTGCCGTTAACAATTCCTTCTTCCAGACAAGTGGTACAATACTTTAAAAGCACTTGGTAGGTTGATCTAAGCTAAAAATATTACTTGGCTGGGATACACAAGCCATTATCACACAGACCGTGACACACAGCACAGTCCATTAGGGATCTCTCCTCAGGCTCTGCATCTCAGGACCAACACTTATGAGCAGTTAAGGGGTTTTCCTGGTGGCAGAGTTAACATGAATCCTATTTACATTGTAAGCACAGCACACTGGGATGCAACGTTGCTTTTCTGAACTCTAGATGGCCATCCTGAAAGTCCCCGTTTGCTAACTTATCCTGTTCCACAGGGAAAATGTACTTTGCTATATATCTAGCTCTTATCTCACAATTTCACTTCTTCCCTTCCTCTTATCATACAGAAAGTGTCCAACAACTTAGATAATTTCAGCAAGACTTTCACAGCAAGTATAAGAGAGAGAAAGAGGAAAGAAGTGAGGCTTATTACAGTCTAAGCATCACAAATTCTGGCTTTTGATTTCTTTTTATACTTCTGCAACAGACGCCAGAAAAAGGGAAAAAGTTGGAAAAAAGGATTTTGATATGGAATATTTCAAAATGCAAATGAGACATTATCTAAGTAAAAATGAAAAATGAAATAAAGAGGTTGTGTTGATAAATAACAGGAAATGCTGACTGAGTAACAATATTCTACCTCTCCTAAAAGAGAGATACTATTTCGTAATACCTGAAAAAGAAATAAATATGTAGTTTCCTGAGCACATTGGTATTATCCTGGGATCAAACTAAAGTAGTTTAAGGAAGTAACATGCTTTTTTCCAAATTTGTGCCATGACAGCTCTCTGCATTATGCTGTTGTGACTATCACAGAGTTTGACCTCAGAGTCAGAGACTGGTAAAAAAAAAAAAAAAAAAAAAAAAAAAAACCCCAAATCAAAACAAAGAAACACCTTGCTACAAACGAAGTTTCAGAAATACCATGTTTGCCCTAACTCTGCTGGGAGGTGTGGGAGCAACATGCCAGCAGAGCAGTGGTCCATTAGTTTTAAGTCCTGATTGCCGTATATTTTTTTACTTCATCTTTACTAATCTGCCTACAGCAAAGAACCTGAGATGATCACTGGCCAACCAAAAAGAGTTTGAACAACTCAGTTTACTCATGCTTAATATGTCATAAGATCAGTTTAATCAGTTATAAATTTAGAACATTTCTTCTTCCTTGACAACTGAAGGAAAAAATTCCTAGCTCTCCTGAAGGCCATATAAAAATGTAATACACCTGCTTCCTGAGTACCTGCCTTTGTATTGATAGTACAAACAGTTAAAGTGTAAACAGGAAAAAAAATGTTGTGATGATGCTCTTGTTTTGATACACATGTGACATTTATAAAAATAATAAGAAAATCAGTGATAATTGCCTCTATCTGCAGTTTTTTGTTTCACTTTTTGAACAGATGTACCACTTAGGCTACTACATATTAAGCAGAGACCAGAAGTCTTTGATCCTATCACAAGAAAAAGGATTTTTTTCTTCAATTATGGCTCCATATGTTTCCATTTCTAATAGCCCATGCAGCTAAATGTTAAACAAAAAGCCATTAATCCCCTGGCTAACTCAAACTAAAATGTTTCATTTTCTGTATCCTAAAGATCTGGCTGTAACAGCTTCAACTTTCAAATTTCACCCTATTCAATTAACATTTAGGGAAGACAGAAAACTGCACTCCAGTTCTAGCTCAGGACCATTGCAGGTGTTTTGCTTCCAGAAGGATTTCTGAATTTACATCTACACTGAGAAATTTTTCCTTAAAGGAAAGAAAAACTGAATTTAACCTTAAATTTAACAACTTCCCTGGGATGGTAATTTTGTTGGAGTTCAATCTACTTCAGGTGCCTCATAGAGAAAACTCTAGCATCTTCCCATGTTAGAGATTCTTCTGCTCATTGGAAACAGAGGATGCCTGAAGTCTTGAGTCCAGAAAGCCTTGAACGAAGACAGAAAGCAGTACTGCCCTTGAGAAACAACACTTAGGAGAGTTTTGTGGGGTTTTGACTCCTTTTTAAAGGAAAAAAAATTAACCCAGTAACTTCAGTTGGTTCATGAGCATGAAAAGAACAACATCCAAAACCAAGAAAAGGACAGGCAAAGTTACTCTTCTAAACCCTTAAGCTTCAGGCTACTACTAAGTTATAAACTACAAATACAAAACTCACCGAAAAAAGGAAGAGAACTTCAGTCAGGGAGAAGAAAGAACCAGCCATTCCAACCTACACCAGCACAAAGCCTCCATCTTCTCCTCAATCAGCCCTGGCCAGTCAGCTTTTCCTGGGCTGTGGGACTCTCCTTTAGAGCCTCTGAGCTGTCATCGTTCACATGCTCAACTTTTGCACCTGGGTTCCCTCCTCCTTGCAAACCAGCAGCAGTGGCTTGCCCACAGGTGCACGTGTTTTCTTGTTTGGTCATGGCCTATTTTCTAAGGAAGCATTGACAGAATAAAGACAAATGAAAAGGGAAGCCACAGCTGCCACAGTTAAATTGCAGCCTCTACATGCTTATAGCATAGAGAAAATGGAAAGACAAAATGAAGGTGTGATACTCATCTTTGGGATGACGATCCTTATCTTTGGGGCCTGATGAGATGCATCCCAGGGTCCTGGGGGAAGTGGCTGATGTACTTACCAAGCCACTCTCCATGATATTTGAAAAGTCACATCAGTTGGGTGAAGTCCCCAGTGACTGGAAAAAGGGAAACATTGCACCCATTTTTAAAAAGGGTAGAAAGGAGGACCCTGGGAACTAGTGACCTGTCAGCCTCACCTCTGTGCCTAGGAAGATCATGGAACAAATCCTCCTTGAAAATGTGCTAAGGCACATGGAGGACAGGGAGGTGATTCGAGACAGCCAACATGGCTTCACCAAGGGCAAGTCCTGCCTGACTAACCTAGTGGCTTTCTACAATGGAGTGTCTACATCAGTGGACAAGGGAAGAGCTATCAATATCATCTATTAGGACTTCTGCAAGGCCCTTGACACTATCCCCCAAAACATCCTTCTCTCTAAGTTGGAGAGATACAGATATGATGGGTGGACTGTTTGGTGGACAAGGAACCAGTGGGATGGTCACCTCCAGAGGGTAGTGGTCAATGGCTCGATGTCCAGATGGACACTGGTGACAAGTGATGTCCCTCAGGGATTCGTACTGGGACCAGTACTGTTTAATATCTTCATCAATGATATAGACAGTGGGATCAAGTGCATCCTCAGCAAATTTGCAGATGGCACCAAGCTGAGTGGTGCAGTTGACATGCCAGAGGGATGAGATGTCATCCAGAGGGTCCTGGACAAGCTACAGAGGTGGGCCCATGCAAATCTCAGGAAGTTCAACAAGGCAAAGTGCAAGGTCCTTCACTTGGGTCAGGACAATCCTTGTTATCAATGAATCCTTGTTATATAGGCTGGGGGAGGATGTGATAGATAGTAGCCCTGTGGAAAAGGACTTGGGTGTACTGGTGGATGAAAAGCTGGAGACGAGCCAACAATGCATGCTGGCAGCCCAGAAAGGTAGTTGCATCCTGGATTGCATCAAAAGAAGCATGGCCAGCAGATCGAGAGTGGTGGTTCTTCCCCTCTACTCTGCTCTCATGAGACCCCACCTGGAGTACCATGTCCAGCTCTGGAGCCCTCAGCACAAGAACATGGACCTGTTGGAGCAGGGTCCAGAGGAGGGCCACGAGGATGATCAGAGGGGTGGAGCACCTCTCCAATGAGGACAGGCTGAGAGAGTTGGAGTTGTTCAGCCTGGAGAAGAGAAGGCTCCGGGGAGACCTTATAGCAGCCTTCCAGTATCTGAAGGGGGCCTACAGGAAAGCTGCAGAGGGACTGTTTGCAAGGGCATGTAGTGATAGGATGAGGGGCAATAGTTTTAAACTAGAGCAGGGTAGGTTTAGATTGGGCATTAGGAAGAAGTTCTTTACAGTGAGGGTGGTGAGAAACTGGAACAGGTTGCCCAGAGAGGTGATGGAGGCACCATCCCTGGAGACATTCAAGGTCAGGCTTGATGAGGCTCTGAGCGATCTGATCTAGGTAAAGATGTCCCTGCTTACTGCAGGGGGATTGGAATAGATGACCTTTAAAGTCCCTTCCAACCCAACACATTCTATGATTTGAAGAAAAGAAAATAAAAATTTCCATATGCGAAGAGCATCTTACAGGAACACAATGCCCTGTCGTCACACTAAAAAATTACATGTACTCTCCTGGAAGGTCTTTAGAATAATAAGAAAAAGAGAAATGAAAGGGTTCAGTGAAGACTGGGGAGATTAAAAAGCTGTCATAGAAAAGACTGCTGATACAAAGTCTTTTTTCTTTTTTCTTTTTAAACCATTCAATACCTCCCACCCCCCTATTTTCAAATGGAATAGTTTTATACTTAGACAATCCTCTTAACAATTATTAGCCTTGTGAAAGCAGAGAATGAATAAACACGTCATGTCAGTCCATGCTGTTGATGTTTCCAAGATCAGACTCTCCTGATGGACCCCCTTTAGCCCTCCTTGGGTACCCAAGTACTGTGTTGTTCTTCAGATGAGGCTACAAGCAGGATCTCACGCAGTGAGGACACTGCAGCTGGATAAGAGACCTGTTGACACTTCAGTGGTGATCAGAGCAGGTGCCCAAGCCGTGGAGGAAAAAACACAGCTTAAACCCGCTTGATAGGAGCTCAGATTAGTTGCAGCTGAGATTGTTTACACTACTGAGGACATAATCCTATAACTTTTGCCAAAAATTGAGCCATATTTGCATCAGAAATGGTTTCTTCAGCTGGGTGTATCCCAATGCACAGTAGCCCTTGTCTGAGTTTATACCCCACCTGGAGCTCCTGCCATAGGCAATTTGTCCAGAATAGTCTTGGAGAAGGCTGGGCACGGTGCTGTGCTTGTACTCATCTGCCCTTCCTGGCTAATGCAGTAGAGTCTGAGGGACTGGTGTGGGTACCTAAAATCAGCACATCTCTGAGGGTCCTATGTTTATTCAAGGGGTTTCAGGCAGCTGTGGGTTAGGAAGTCCAAGGAAGATACACATATAGCTGTTATAACTTCCTCCGTAACACCATGCACCTTGGTGATGTCCAGGAATCAATTAACAAATGATGAGCTATATCTAGCTTGCCTGTATTAAGCAGTTTTTCTATTTAAATTTATTTTATTTTATTTTTTGGTGGGTGGGACAGGCAATAAACTATGTTGTGCCTAATTTTACTTGATTTTGTCTGTTTTGTATGTAAGTTGTTACAATTTTCTTGCAGAAGGCACCTTCCTTCCTCCTCATGCCAGAAATGCATTTGCTATTTCAAATACAGATAAGCCCTCTTCTGTTCCAGCTTTCTTGGCACGCTTGCTGAAAACTTCAGAATGAAAAATAAATGAATATGATGCAGCATAACACAACAGTTCTGACTCATTTCAGCAGTTCCCCCAGAAGCCCTTCTGTGCCATCCCCAGGCTGAGGCCACACACCGCGCCAGGTGAATGCCACCTCAGTTCTTATTTCTTGGAACAGCGCTACCTTAACACACTGAAAATTTCATTTTGTTTTAAAGGCCCCTCCCCTGCACCAGCCTCCAGAGAAGATAAGTATTATCAGTCCAGTGTCAGCAACGTGATAAAGAAGGGCGAAGCACTGTTCCAGCATGAGCCAGACACCGAGGCTTGCTTAGCAGTGCAGCCAAGTGCTTCAGCGGCTGATGATTGAAAGCGGAAGCTTAATGGGGTGAATGCGAACAAAGAATTAGAATAAATGCCACCTTCTGAAATAGAAGACAAGCAGCTAAATGGCTTGGGTGAGACAGGAAAGCAGATGTAAAGCAGAGAAGCAGTTTTGCAAACCAATCTGGATTTCAGATTTGTCAGCCAGTATGATGACAGCCTCTGTCTGGGTGGCCTCCTGCATATCAGCAGGTGTGACGGGAAAAAAATACATGTTCCTCTTGCAAGATCTGATTTATTTCAGAAAATGGTTGTTTTCTGGTCTCCTGAGTAAAGCTTCTTCTAATTAAGCAGTTCTCATTAGAACATGCCACCCCAATTACCTGTACACATATACTAATCTTCAGATTGATATATCTTCAGGCTTTAGCAGGATAAGCTTAATCATCTATGAAAGCTTGTGTTGGATAAGGAGAAAGAAAGGATTTTGTCCTTCTACATTTAAACCAGCTACAAAGTCTTGGAAGAGATTTTGCAATGGTGGCAAGTGAGTCAAACCATAAGAGTAGCACACCAACTCACATCATGTCAAGTGGTATAAATACTATGTCATTTTAAGAGAACTGGCACACATAGCTCTTTACATCCTCCGGCAGGAGTTCTTACCTGGTGGGACTATCCCCTGTTCCCACACAGCCCAAAAGGACCACTGAGAGAGGAAGCACTGCAATCTGAAGCAAGGGCTGAACTTGCTCCGAATGTGAAGTTAGCAGTGGGCTAGTTGCACAGGGCTCAGGGTGGAGTGAAATCTCACCATCTTTGTCAGAGGGGGCTGTAACTTGGCAGGAGGAATGAAGGGTCACACTGCCCAAGGGAAACCCCAGGAGAAACTAGGCTGTTGGTGACGGTGGGGTGAGCATGAGGAGTCTGACCTGCACATGTCTCAGTGAGCCTCGTAGACTAAGCACCAGTGTTGAGACGTGGTGTTGGATTTGTGCAAGAACCTGAAGCAGAGGTTGTGGTGTGACTTGAGAAGATGACTCTGAACCTCAACTGCACACCAAGGATGAGGCACATAGGCTCTGGATGTGTCTGGCCATGATGCAGCTGGGACTAACAGGCAGGACATAGCTAGCAAATTGTCTTTTCTGCCATTTTTCTCCCAGTGGTCTTCTTGTAGAGTGCGTTTGATGAATGTGAATAACCATGAGCCAAGAAGCGAACAGACCTTTGTGCAGCTTGAGGACCATCCATGAAAATAATGGGCCAAATTTTAGTATAGATGAATGCTTCAGTAGACTTCTTCATACTTTGCCAACAGAAAATACTTGGCTGTTGTCTCTGGCAGTAAGGGTAGAGGCAGTGCCAGCTGCCATTCTGATAAGGCAGCTACTAATAGATTTCACCATCAAACAACCCTCACTGAAATCTGTCCAGAGATGCCTGGGTAGACAACATTCATTAGACAGAAAAGGGGAATTTCTTTGCTGTAAGAGAGGAATGGAAAGCACATCATTCCTACACAGCTGAAGGGAGACAGATACTATTCTGGTCTGACCGCTCTTCCCTGTCTCCGATGTAGCAGCAGGGATGCTGTCTTGTCTTGGCAGTGTTGATGAGTGTTTGGTAATTATAAATATCTGTCAGACTTTTGGTGTCAATATTTTGGTGTCAGGTAGCTACCTGACTGCATTTTGAAAACAATAGAGCATGTTCTGTACTTGCCATGTTTCAAAATGGATTGAAAAATTTCTTTAGGAAACAAAATACAAGTCAAGAGACTGAAGTCAAGTTCAGTTCTTATTAATTACAACACCATTTGACTTGACACAAAGGTGAAATTGCATTCAAATCACTTCCAAATTTGTTTGCAGCATGTATGAGTCCATGAAACTAGTGAGATGTGTTTGCATATTTGAGGAGGGAATTACTATCTACATACCAATGCCCAGCACAGGTAATATACAGGCATTCTTTTTAAAGGCTAAGTTTATGCAGCTAATTCCTCACATTCAGCACTGACTGTACAATAATCCTTTTGACAAATGAGTCAAGAGGCAGGGTGCTGCTGAGCATAAAATGCGTTATTGCCTTGCACAGATCTAGGACATGTAGATGAGTGAGGATTAATAGTTACAATTAGAAACGTAAGAGCAGACTGTAGATTGTGAAAATAATTAGCAGATTCTGAAAAGAATTTCCAGCCCCACAAAAATGTTTTAGTGCAGAATACATTTCAAACGGAAGCAATAAAAGAGACTCAGCCATGCTCTTCGCTCAATGGTACATTTGGGATTGTTAGGACAGGATTTGAAAGCTTGTCAGCTCCTTAACAAAGATGGCTCAATGCTCATAGCCAGCTAGACACCGTGGCCCCTGCTGGAGGTGGTAGGCAGCCACTTGGCTTCCCAGAGTGGTCTCAGTCACATTGTAACTGTATTCCTACCTGTGGTCTTGTTCTTCTTAGGGCTGTAGCACTTCGTGTTCCCATAGGATTTATGCTCCCCAAGCCCTCTGCCCATAGAAGAAAGCATCAGCAATGCTGCAGTATGTGAACACCCTGATCCAGTGCAAGGATGGGGCAGGGTCCTTGATGCAGGATCCAGGCAGGTGCATGGAAGGAGCTGCCCTCTGCCCTGGGACCAGGGCTGCCCCTGGTCCTTAGGGAGACAGTGGCTAGAGAAAGTTCCTGTGCTTTGCTGAGTGTTTTTGTTTCCAGTATCCTAATCTGGTCCTGCTTCAAACACTGCTAATAAAAGAAAACGTGGACACTCCATAGGAAATTTAAATAATCCTGAAAATGGATTATAAAGTTCTGTTTTAAAAATGTAATAAGTGCTATATTATCTTTGTTTGACTTTTGGCATTAGAGGAACGTGGTTTTTCTTCTTAAGACAAGCTCTGAGATGTCCCCATTTTTCAGGGGTTCTGGGTTTCAGCAAAGACTACGGATTCAGACAATTGCAGTAAGGTGGAGAAGTTGGCAAAATGAGCAGTACAGAAGTATCCAAACTTAATGACCACGGTGAAGCAGCATGGCAAGTAAACGGTGCCGGCAGAGGGGCTGAGCTGCGGGATACCGGAGCTGCACTGCCCAATGCTGAGGTACCTCTGGAGTAGACTCTTCAGCTTCTGTCCTTTCCATATCAGCCACTCTGCAGCTGCTTCCCAGGTGGGCTGTATCTGGGAAATAAATAACTAAAATGCCATTAAAAAGATCATGAATCATGTTCTCTCAGCAATATAAAACAAACCCGATTTGCCTTTCTTATCTCTGTTTTAAAGATAATAGGTGACTGGTGCCTACAATTCCTTAAGAAACCACAGTCTGCCATTTATGTTTCCAGAAAACTGTCCTCTTATGGCTATCCTTTCACAGTTTCCAGAAGATTGGAATAGTAAAAGTACTCTGAGAAACCCAGTTAAGAAGATCCAGGGTGGGTTTGAGATGACAGACTTTAACAGTAGAATGATGGCTCATTGCCATTAATTTCATTCAGGTGAACCTTGCTTCTGGAGAGGAGACAACATCCCTCCCAGCTATGGACTGAGGAGGATGCCTTCCCAAAGTTTGCAAGTCTCTAACTTGGTGATGAATAAAAAAAATTCTGGCAGGAGAGGAGCATATAAGGATCAAGTGCAAGGAAATGGTAACAATACATCTCACCAATCAATAAGAACACTCTCTTTGTAAGAACATACTCCTTGTTTATAGATCAGGTAGCTTGTGCAGAAGAGAGGATTTAACAGCTTTCAGTCTGGTTTAGCAGAAAGACTAACTGATGATGTGAAATTACCTGGAACACTTAATCACAGAATCAAAAGAGTTTGGGGTTGGTTTATTTTTGGTGTAAGTACAGCTTTAAAAATCATATTATTCCAGTATAACTCCCATTGTTGCTGTCAGTGTGGAGTGTCTAAGTGCCTAATATATCTAACACAGATGTGCCAAAGGGCTACAATTAAATCACTCTGCACTCATCTTCTGGTACCAATCAACTTTTTCTCCTCTTAATGAACAGACGCATGCTGTTTTATACAGAGTTTGATTGACTGGTTGATATGAAAACATAAAGTGGCAGGAGCTGGTGAAAAGTATTTGCTATTCTCTCTGTTTGGAGCTGCAATAGAAGTGAGTAATTGTTTCTGATTGTGGCAGCCACTCATGCTGACTGATGAGCGCTACAGCACTGGTACAGAGGTTATGTTTGGCAGGATGGTAACTCATTTGTGACATTCACAGACATCGAAGCATCCCCAATATGTTTTATTTTAAATGGTGAACTTGGCTTTGAATAGGTATTTTTCTTCTATGTGTTCCACAGTAGTCACCTTCACACCTTTGGCAAATTTCAAAGGATCTCTAATCCAATATTGTAGCTCAGAACACTGAGCCAGAGAGATGCAAAGTGGATTTCTCAGCACCTTTAGGCAGCAGACCCAAAACAATCCCCACACTGCAGGAGTCCCTGTCTGTCACACTTGGTACATACTTCAGGAGAGTCATAATCAAACTGAAGTCATCTTGTTGATCTCAATGCCAGAAATAGATCAAAATTTTCCACATATATTGCATCAAAAATGAAGCTTAGTGATAGCATCAGGTGAGGAAGGCACCTCTCATCTAATGTAAGACACCTCCTCAATATCTATGTACTCTATAGAGGTTGCAGTGACCACACCCCTGTACCACTTGGCTACAATCTTTGTGGTCCTCGAGGTCTGGGCAAACACATACTGTTTCTGCACTACTCTTAAATAACATTCTACATCAGTAGAAAGCTGAGTTTGCTGAAGAGAAAGGGTGTCTAGAGCCAGCTGAAGCAGTGCTATCATCAAAATACCACATACAGGGTAAAAAACAGTAGGAAAATGCATTACTGTTGAAGTAAAAGAAGACTGTTGGTGTAGGAGTGCCATACTTATTTTGGAGGGAAGGTTGATTAAATTATGATCCCCAAATGCAAAATCATATCAAAACCAAAATCATTCTTCAGAAAACCTGGGAATTTCAGTTACTTTTAAAGTTAACATCTTAAAGAGCAGATGCAGTAAGAAATGAATGGGTTCTAATTTGGGCTGGATACGAAGGCAGTCATTTCCCAGTACAGATGGATAGGATAACGTGTGCCTATGCTCAGCACGCCTGTGCGAGGGCAGCACATCCCCATGGGTTTCTGAATTACGCAAAAGACGAAACAAAACCAACAACAAGGCAAACCACACTTTTTCACCTTGAAAGAGCATGAAAGAAAACACTGAAATTGAATCTCAGTGTTGGCTGATTGTGTATATTTTGGTTGCAAGTACTCAACTTTCTTTTCCTAAAAAATAATAAACTTTCCTTGAGCAAAGCACTCAGAACAGGTGCTAGAATCAAATTATAAGCCTGTGCCTTTTGTAAAAGAACTTAAAAAAATAAAACCCCACT
>KZ505812.1:463391-476653 GCA_002844005.1 Limosa lapponica baueri
TTTTTTTTTTTAATCTATTTTTGTTTGTTGATGGGGACTGCCAAAGTTTGTGTAGATATTTAAGCCCAAGACGGCATCTTAGCTTAGCCATCTGTGAAAACAAAAACCGAGTAAAAATATAGCTTTGAATAAATGAAGCACCGAGGGAATTTCATACTTGATATAAATAATTGCAGCTATAGCTTGTTGCTACGCAGTTAAGAAAAACATTTTTCTTACACTTGGTGAAGACCCATTTCTTTAAAAGGTTTCACTTTTAAACATGAAGACAATGAAACATTAATATTTTTCCATCTTCTGCTTCAAGCGTACATGTGAGATCAATGCTTTGCTGTCTGATTTGATAAAAATGAATGCAAAGGCTCTGGAGAGAGGCAACAGAGGCTCCTGGCAGCTGATGTTCACCAACACTTTCAATGGCCTCAGCCAAAGGCTTTTGATTTGGGGCCCAACCCAGTAGGGCTTGACATTCAAGTGCCCTGTGGAAGGACCAAGCATGAGAAAATGAGGGTCCTTCTCATTTAGGTGGGGTAAAGGGGAGCTGTAAGGCAGCAGCTTTGAGAAAGTGGCACTCACTTCCCAGGTATGGCAAGAAAAGTCACTTTATAATGAGCACATGGGAAAAACCCCGAGGGCACAGAAAAGCAGGGAAAGCAAAAGCAGTTCTGGCAGCAACAGTTTTTGCCCTCTTTTTTTTTTGCATTTCACCTCTTGGAAAGTGGCACATTTTGTTGCAGGGCAACACTTGTAAAGAAGGGTTGGTTTAGGAACTTATTCTTGAACAATTCATCACAACTACGTAGTTAACCATGATTCTGAAGCCTCACCTCCAAAGCTAAACACATCATAGGCTTCCCGGCCATAATATGTAGAAATTACAGACTTGACTTTTTTGTCATAAAAGCCACCCTGTGAAGACCACCTGAAAGGCACGAAACTGGAGATGTCCTTGCAAGGCAAGGGCTCACGTGCCTTTGTTGCCCCATGGGGGCCCTGCCCCCCGCCACATCTCCATGGAGCCAGGGGCTGCCTGAGGTCACTGCAGACAGCCCCAAACAGGTGAAATGCTTGCATAGTGTAGTGCAACTCTCTCCCCACGTGCCGCTTTCATTTCAAACCTGAGAATGAAGACTATGAGGATCATAACACCTGTGTAATAAAAACATAAACCCAACAGCTATTATGCTTCCACCCATTCTGGGTTTCTTGTGGGAATTTTCAGTCCCGATTTCTCCATTTCAAGTCCTGTAGGGACTTTTCTGGTCAATGCTTTAGACCTGCTTCCTAACAGTGCATAGGGTTTCATGCTGGTTCTTAGCTCTCAGTGAGGCCACAGCTCCCTGTGTGCATGCTTGGAGTGCATATATGTGTGTACATTCACGTATATGTGCAGAGCGAGTAGCAAAACCGACAGCTTTCTTCAGCTCCAGAAAAGCTCAACATTTTTTGCCTCCTGTTTGTCTTGTTTCCCTGAGAAAAAAAATGTTGGACTTTCTTGGCTGAAAGCTGTCATCTTCAATGAAAAGCTGATTATACAGTGGAAGTAAATAATAAAAGCACGATTCTGTCTGGTTGCCTAGGCTAAATTCATGAAAAAAACCTCAGTTGGCACTCAGTAATTTCCTCATGAAAAGCAGTGTTTTCTTAAGGAAATAGTGACAATTTGCCTTAGACCAAATTAGTGAAGATATAATCTGTCTTCACATTGAAGATGTCAAATTTGCATGCAAATAATTGTGGCATGAGAACTGGTGGTGTCACACAGCTTTAATGACGGTTTGCAGTAAAAATACCAAGAGAACAAACACCTGCTCTACAGCTTCTGCGGGTTACCAGCATACTATTATTGGTTCTGACCTTCTAATTGCCTCTTTATTTTCTGCTCCTGGCTGCATGGTGAATAACACAAGTGCTCTTTCAACTCCTACGTGTCCCCCACATGCTCCCCCCTTTCTCCTCTCTCTCTCTCGGAAAATAAATAAACTACCAATTTAATGACTAACTAGCTTGTACTCTCGGAAGAGTTTCCTGAGCTTTTGTAAAAACGTTGAGCTTTGAACATTTTTCAAACAGAAATCAGTATTTTTGTCTCTCTTTCTCTTAACTTTCTGTACATGCCAGTGAGGCGCATTTTAATTAGAGCACTGTCTGCACGACACTACAGCCCACCTGACTCTCTCCTGCTGGTAGCGGGGAAAATGCTATAGTGGCTGCTCATGTGTAGCTAGAGCAGCAAACAGCTTCTCAAACAAGAGGAATGTTAAAGACCCGGGCCCCGGGCACGGTGCGGAGCGGCAGCTGGGTCATGTCTGGTACCCAGGAGGCGTCGGGCCGGGGATGCTGCTGGTGAGATGCGGGAGAGATGCTGCGCAGCACCCGGCAAGCGCCGTGTCACCCCTCTGCTGAAGGGAGAAGGATGGGGTGTTGGGACTGCGGGAAGCGCGTCCAAAAAAATATCGTCCTGTGTGTAATTGCCAGAAATAACGGGAGTGGCGGGGCGGTGGGGAAGCGGCAGGGACGGAGCCCCCGGGTAGCACCGGGCCGCCCCCGGCCGTGGGGCGGCTGCAATGCTTGCCGGCAGCCATGAGATGTCACTGCTGCCCCACACAAAAGCAGGTATGAGCTAATTTGTCAGACAGACCAGAAAGACACAGATGTGGCCACTTCCTGCCTCGCTTTTCCTTCCCCTCCAAAAAACTGTCCTGCTGTAGCCCTGGCTCCTTCCCCGTCCCTCCCGCTCAGCCCCAGCAAGGTTACCGTTGCCCAGTCCGGAGGCGTCTCCACTGCCAATACCTCGAGTCCCGCCGTGCAGGTCTGTGCCGCAACCGACACCGCTGAGCATGGCAATGCCGTTTGGTCTGTGAAGAGATGAGACAGAAATGTAAGGCTTGCACCTAAACTGTGGCTGCTTCATATCACCTTTTCCTGAAAAGAGGCCGCCGAACTTCAGCTGTTTTTTCCTGAGAGGCTCAAGTAAAAATGATATAGTCATTCCCTTTAGATTTATAGTCTGGCCTGAAATTTAGAAACAGTAACAAAGGATTTTAAGCAGTAAAGTACCTGCCGTGCCCTCCTTGCTGTGACATAGTTTTTATTCTTGTCCCAAATATTCTGATTCAGAAAATATATTTGTAGGAAGGGCAGGATCTTCAGCATTATTTTTTGATCTATCTATGGCTAGGCTTGATGTTGTTCAGGTCTTCAGTGTTCAAAATAAATATAAACGCATGCTAGCAGAGAGAAGACTTAATTTTCTGGTGAGTTAAATAACTCTGCTTTCCTGCCATATCCCATGTGCTGTCCTGAATGAAAAGTTCCATTCCGAGTAACTCAGGGACAGGTGTCCTTCATTAGCACTTAGAAATTCCTCTCTCATCAAACTTTCAAGACAATTGCATGCTTTTCACCTTAGACGAGATGGAAAGTAAATGAGGTTTATCCCTGCAGCAAATTTGTCAGAAGACTGGCACCATCTGCCATTAGACAAGGACTGCAGAGATATAGATAAGGAAAGCAAGTCTAGAAAGCATAGTCCTACTGAGGCATATAAATATGCCTTATATTAATAGCTGTTTATTAAAACAGGTTATAAAATACATTTTCAAAGTTCAGATGAGTGACCATCTTAGCCATTAACATCCCAGGAATATACTTAGATCAAAGTTTTATGACCTCTATTTATTATGGCAGATAGCACTACCTGAAAATGCCCACTTTTAAAATCTTATTACTGTCAAATCCCTTATTTAGGCCAGTGATTTGACATTCTTGCATGAGTGAACATTAAAGTTTTGCCTTTTTAACCTCCTAATCCTGGTGCATAAATCATTTATAACCGATTCTATTCTATGTGTCTTTTTGGTGTTATTGGATTCTTATCTTTCATTCCAGTCTAGGTTTCTGATTTAATATATTAAAAACTTCAGTTCAGCTTTGCTTTCTTTATTAAGATACAAAAGAAGTAGAAGCTTACAGAGTGCTGAAAGAAAAGTGCAATATATAATTCTTAAAAAAAAAAAAAATTAAAAGTTTGTGTTTAAAAGGAGGGAAGATTATGCCATCCTCTCATGTGGCATCCCTTTACAATTGTTGTACAAATGCAGAGAATTACTTCTCATTTTGAGCAAGTACAGTTGTGTGCTCTCCCTTAGCTGCTTTTGCTCAGATAGCGAGGTCAAGCCCTGCAGCCCTAGTTCTGCTGGTGGGTCTCAGCAAGCTCTTGCTTCTCTAGAGTGCTGCTGGAAGATCTCTCCCCATGGACCTACTGGCAGGATCACAGTCTGAAAAGACATGGACATAAAATTCCCCTTTCCTGTCCCATGTTGACTTTTTCTTCTAACACTTACACTATAGCTGGGTGAAAAAGTAAAATCAGACCCCATTCCACCAGCAGAAAACCAGCAAAAAAAATCAAACCAAATCCCAAACCCTAAGTATTAATATGAGTAGCAAATCCAAATAAGCCTGATTTGTGTCTCAGAAGTGGCCTACATTAAAGGTTTTCTTATGACAAAGAAGGGCTGACAGCTGAAAGGTTTGAAAGTGATGAGAAAACTGAGGGGACCAGCTTGGTCATGCGACATTTGTATTTGTAAAGTCCTGGCTATACCCACTATAGTAGCATGACAGCCTAATAGCCTATCAGATTAGTTTACAAAAGGCAGGTCTGATCCTTCATGCGGGTACATCCAAGATGCCTGAGGGATGGATGAACCTGCAACAATAGCAGGATCACACTGCAAATTAAAAAAAGTCATCTGTACAGAATTAGACATTTGAGTCGCTATTGGACATAGAAAGAGGGGTGGTCAAAAACACGTATTTTTTGAACAAAGGTGAAAGATACGCCATACAGAGATTTTTATCCACATTTAAACAAAACTGACCTGCTTTAAATAAAAAAATCTTGTTTATGCCTTAAGTATACCTGCAACTACATAAATTTGAACATCAAGTAGTCCTCCTTCCCTGTTCCAGGGAGGCTGTTCAAATTTTTGTATTTGTATACATACACACATAGACACACACCCTGCCCTTGTACTCTGTATGTCCATGATGTGACTCGGCCACACCATGCTCAGGGACCCTGACAGCAGATGGAAAGGGCAACAGCAGGCAAACTCGTATTTCATTTTCCATTTGGATGTACAAAGCATAAACCAGACACAAACAACAATGAAGTAATACTCAGTATTAGTGGCTTAGATTCAGACTTAACTACTGATTTAGCTGAAAATTATTTTTATTTCGGCTAAAGTGGGTAAATGGTCTTTTTGTACCAATAGCTGAAAGTCCTGACTGGTGAGCCTGGCAGTGCAGGGTGAGGAGATGGCAACCAGGTGGAAAAACGGTGTATTGCATTGCCATGCTAGCCACCATGCTGGGAGCAAGACACCCCAATACTGGCTTGTGTATTTTTCCAAGATGCCTTGTAAGAAGCTCATGAAATAAACCTGGCAAAGCTCCACCTGAGCTTTTCAGGTTACCCTACTTATTTTCTGATTTGGGATTCATCCAAATGAAAACAAATTTGGAGCACAGCTGGCAACTCTTGCCTCTGGACAGCTTCAGAGAACCCAGGTCCTCTTTAGGGGCTGCAGGGAGACACCTGTGTCCTGAGGTGCAGGATTCCCAGAATGGGACATGCCCTGAAACCCAACTGTGATCTAATTAAAAAAAAAAAAAAAAAAAGATTCTACCAGCATTGTAGTGCTTCAGATGCAAGGTAGTAAAATCCTGACAGACCTCACTGTCATTCAGTGTTGTGCTGCTATAATTAATCCCTGGTTCAGCTGCCAGTTATTGCAGATGCCCTTATGCAGACAAAAGAGGACTTCTTTTTTTTTCCCCCTCTCCATTTATTTTTCTGCAAGTTCCCTGACCTGGAAACCTGACATTTTCTGGTTCACACTTATGCACATTTCAGCTCTTCTCCTTGAGTCCTGTTTAGGATCTGTACTGACAGCAAAATGGCACAGATAGGAGAGTCTGTGCCCACCCAGAGGAAATGCGAACAACACAACCTTGTCAGGATGTTCAGCCTCAGTTATTCCTCCTTTACTACCTAAATTCATTTATTCCAACATCCATTGCAAGTGATTGCTTTTCTATACAACATTTTGTCTATGCTACCCAACCCCACAACTGCTGTCTCAGTACGGCAAATTGAAAGATTCCCCCCTGCTTTAACATGCCTTATAACAGACACAGAATCCAGCATTAGTCTTCCCTTGCTTCTTGAAAGAAAAGGGCAAAAAATAGGAATAACATACTCTACAAACTGACAAGCCTGCCTCTGTTCAGAGTGCTGCAGAAAGTGCCAAAGAATAGTGGATTTGTGGGAGAATAATACCGCTATACTGCTGCCAAGGTCAGTCAGCCTTGTGCACTGGGCTGGCAAGACAAAGTTACTTACATAAGTAATGGCCATCGGCAGTCAACTTTAAATTTGGCACACACTTCTCCCCCCCGCCCAACTGCAAAAGGAAAAACATATTAAACTTGTTCTGCCTTAAGCTGCTTTTGTCACTTGTTTATTTTCTACATCTCTTCCAGCTCAAGATGCTCACAACTACTGCTATAAGCAAAAAATTCAGCATTCAGCGAGGGCCTGATGGTTTTTGCAGTTTCTTTGAAGATTTCTGGGATTTTCTCTCATTAATGGTGTAGAGATCCCAATAAGAAAGGTAATGAAAATAAGTTGGGTTGTCACAATCCTCCAATTTCACCGTGCATACGCATTTATTGCATCCATCTCACACCAAAACCTGTTATTTCATGTTCTTACCCACAGTAGCTGTTGCTTACATGGGTATCACCATGGGCTGAGATGGATTACTCCCCTAACATCGGTATCTGGTCTAAATAGAAAGGCAGATATAGTATGTGCACCTACCACTTGCAAGGGAGCAGCACACGCGGGGCTGTTGCAGGGAGCCCTAGACCCTCACAGCAACTGGGGAAGGACTGGTTGCCCTGGGCTGGGCTGAAATGGGGCTCCCAGCCCAGGGGTGGGTCCGTGCAGGTCCCAGCTGGGGCTGCTCAGGGCCATCAGGGCCTCACACCATCCCCAACAACTATTTCCAAACTACATACTCCCTCTCTGTGAGGATGGCAAGTCACAAGCGAAATAGCAGAGCTAGTGAAAAAGTGGTTAACAGGAGCTTTAGCAGAAGAATAGAAGAATGTGGAAATAAGCCCCCGCCATTTCTTACATTATCTGAGAGCTGTTCAGCCATGAATTGTCTGTAATAATTAGCATGAGAATATCTCCTTGATGACATTCATGCTGCATAAAAGGGTCTGCATTTCCTCCATCAAAGTGCATATTTATGAACTGAATCTCCGAAAGACAGAGCCTTTGATAGTATTATTTTAATATTTTTTGCATGTGATTTAGAAGTTTAAACTTCAAGAAGCCCTAATAATAAAAAAGACTATCAGATTTCTGCTAGTCACCTCAGTTTCTAGTAAACACAAACACATATATGGGAGTCACTGTTTAAATATGAAAGTGATAGACTATACAAGATAGAACGATATGAATAAATTTACTTTTGATCTTTAATGATCCTGAGAATAATGACTTGAAAAACCAACCTTGAATGCCGAAGCCATTACATGGCATATGGTTTCCTCATTTTCCATTTATTTCTTGACCCTGGTGACAGCCTGTTCTGAGTCACACTGAAAAAAACTCTACTGTTTGTGTATGGCCATGTGCATGCATGCTTCTGCCCCTTTGTTGCTCTAATACCTCTTATTTTATAGACCTGATTACTGCAATACCTCATGACTTAGGCTTGACCCAAAACTAGGCTCATCAAGGTCAGGATTACGGGACTCACCTCCATCAGAGGTAGGACTGCGAGGACACACGATAGACATGCTGCCACCAGCTTGAGTTTGACAGTCTTAGGTGTGGGGAGTGGCAGTTCCTCTTAGCAGACGTAGAACTTATTGGAGATTTGTAAACAGAGCCTGCCCAAAGCTGGTGGACTTGTAGCTTCTTCTACTTACTATGGTCCTGGTGTTACTTCTGGCCCTTTGTTTTAGCACCTGTTAACCACTTTTTCACTAGCTCTGCTATTTCATTTGTGACTTTAGCAGGTGTCTGAAAGTTTAAAACCTTGAAGTCTGAAAGGCAGATGATGGTTACTTTCTGAAGTGTTTATAGAGCAAATATTCCATTTGGTTTCTGTCCTTTCAGCAAAATCATGCAAGCACGTGAATTACACCAGGCCTGGACGACTCAGGCTGAAAGGGAACCCAGGAAGGGAGTGTGTGTATGAAGCTGTGTACAGGAGGAGGTGATGGGACATCAATCCTGGTGCCATGGGATGCTAGGCTCATTTTCTTCCAAGCCCAAGTCCTCCCTGCCTCTTATGAACTGCCCAGTAGAAACAATTCCCCCCATGGGGTGCATCTGCTCCTCCTTTGGTTTGCAAGACCTCAATGCCACTGGTGAGGACATTAACCTGTCCATGGTAGCTTTGGAGCTGCAGCAGCCCTCTGCAGATCTGTGAATTGCAACATAAAAATGGTTTGGTTTCTCACTAGTTTTCAGAAGCTGCTAATGTAAAGTTTGGAAAGTTGAGGAGAAAATAAAAGGCAGTATTAGTGAGGTCTCTTTGGGAACAGAGAAGGAACTTTCAAAATGACAGCCAAAACAATGTTTGTCCTACTACATGGCCATGCCTGAAAATCTTCCTATAAGCTTTCCACATGGAGTTATTTTATTTCAAAGTTGTCAGTGTTAGGCAATTACAATTCCTGTAGTGAAAGTTTCCTCCTTCTGTTAGAAAGCTAACAGTTTGAAGCTGCACAATTTCAACATTTATATTATTTAGAAAAACCCTCTGACATTTGGAATGCATCTCTAAAGCTCCATTTCTAATATAACTTCTATCTTGTATTATTTAACAATAAATAATTTGTATTTAGTTCACAAGTGCAGATAGCAGAACATTTTATGCACCAACAAAATAATGAGTAGTACATTTCTTACTCTTAGGTATGAGAACAATCTGGATGGATGCTGACTAAATCTCCTTACTAAAGAAACTAAAATTTGTGAAACAAGTAACTATTCAAGGCAGCTCCATTTTTCTGAAAATCGAACAGAATATTCTGAATTTTAAAGATCCAGGAAAAAATCTCTTCACAATTAAAAACATTCTGGAAATAATACAGTTTTGCTTGGCATGCATATTAACTGCTCAAAATGGTAATAATAGTGAATTATTGTATTTTTAGGAAGATTAACAAAATAATCTTCCTTATCTTTTAGCTGTTATTTATGTTCTTAAGATGTCAGCTGTTTGTTCCAGGGATTGATTTTTAGTGGCCAAATATGCCCTTGCTCAATATCTCTGAGTATTACAGGAATGAAATTAGTATAAAAAAATATAGTATATTTATACTTGTGCTTAAAGAGAGTATTATAGAGACCAAATACTTATCCCAATGAAGTTACAAATATTTTTGAGATCTTCAGTGAAGAATGATTCATTTGTTCCAGTATGCCCCACTAGCTGATAGAAGATTTGGCAAAAAACAATGTATTCAACACCAGCAGCTGTTCAGAGCTATTCTGATCTTCTGATAAAACACACAGTGAATCTAAGTGCGCGCCTTAATTAATTAACAAGAGAAATAAATTTTATAAAGTATACTTATGATGGACTTTATAGAATTTGGTCCAGAGGCAAACTTAGACCATAATACACTATTCTCATGTACCTGCTTTGAGGACCACTGAGAGGTATAAAGACTATATTTCAATTCTGCCATTATGCCACCTTTTTATAAACCATGCCAGTGTTATCCAGAAATAACTTTTGCTTGGTCAAAACCCCACCAGGGCCCAAGGAAGTGAGCCCAGGAGCTCCCTCTGTCCCCAGTTTTGCACACAAAGGAAGCTACGGACATCTCCTGCATGGTCCAGGCTGGGGTCCACAGCCAGCCCAAATGGACCCAGCATGGGGCCTCAACCTGGCCCCACCACACTAGTGCTGTTTAGACTGGGCATTGCCTGGAATAATCTAAAAAGGCAGAAAATTAGCCCATCACTCTTTTTTAAAAATTCTGAAAGAAATTAAGAAATGAATAGGTGAAATCAGTCAGAAAACGGATAAGGAGAAAATGTTGATCTCTACATCACAAACACTGTAAAATGCTTGTCCTGATCAGAAAACAACCACATAATTCAGAACATGCAGAAGTGGCTAAGTGTTTTTGAAAAATGTTAATTCATCACCACCAGAAATTCCTGTGGGAACACACATACCAGTTTTGAAGGATGTTTTTTCTTGGATTCAATACAAAATTTCTGATCAGAAAAAAGAGAGGATAATTGGTGGTTCAGATGTTTGCGGGGCACGTGGGAATCCTCTCCACTCTGTTCAAGCCTCCATTTTCCTTGTAAAAGGAAACTTAAACGTGAATCTCCCAGGTGAACATTTTAGCTATTGTCTAATCTGAGTTGGGTGAGATTTCACAAAAGAGCTTCACAGGGTTTTAATTGCATCCTGACTTTGAGCAGGACATCTTTTGGATGCTTGAAAAAGCTGCTGCGACATGAAAGGATGTTTTCGAAGACTGGTGCAGGGTCCTGCTCCAGCCTACTCCTCTCCCTACCCCTCCTCCCTCTGCAAAGCAAGTGAGAACGAGGTGTAAACTTATAGTCTCATGCTTAGAAAGTTATCAGAATAAAAACTCATCCACATGAAATGAGGAAAATAAATCCTATTACTGTTAGGCTTGATTTAAAAATCACAGTTGTTTTACTCATCGTTCTTATTCACAATTCAGTTTATAACTATAAAAGATGAAGGGGAATACGCCATACTTTTCCCTTTGTGATTTGGTAGCACTTCTGCTGAGTAGCTTTGCCATGAAAACTGGTGGTTGCTCAGTTTCCCCTGCTATGTTTTTGGGCCTTCCAGAACATGAAAGGGAAGGAGAAAATTTGGAAAGATAGGGGGTGGGGAACACAAACAAAACATCTCAGGCCATTACAGCCCTCAGACTCACTTGTGCCAGCCCTTTCGTCGCTGTTTGCCTGCAAACAGATTAGTTGACAGTGTCTTTTTCAACTAAAAGGAAGTGTTTGCTTTTATTAATGACTGGAGGCCAAATCTAACCTCTAATGGCTGTGACTAATAGCCCAAAGTCTGCAGTCTCCGTGGAGCAGGAGCCTTCAGAGCATGTCAAAAGGAGACAAATGTAAGTCAGAGCTGTGAAGCCAAAGAACAGGGGTGAAGCCTTTAAAAACTTATATTCTTAATGCCACCCATTTATTCCTGCTAGAGGCAGAATCACAGAATCTTAATGGTTGGAAAGGACCTCTGAGATTACCGAGTCCAACCATACACACACAAAAGACCTCCACAATCTCAGTCACTAGAGTATGGCCTGAAGTGCCACATCTACCTGTTTCTTAAATACCTCCAGGGATGGTGACTCAACTACCTCCCTGGGCAGGCTGTTCCAGTGCCTGACTACTCTTTCAGTAAAGTAATTCTTCGTAATATCTAACCTAAACCTCCTCTGCTGCAACTTCAGACCATTTCCTCTGGTCCTGTCATTATTCCTTTGGGAGAAGAGGCCAACACCCACTTCTCTACAACCTCCTTTCAGGTAGTTGTTGAGGGCAATGAGGTCTCCCCTCAGTCTCCTGTTCTCCAAATTAAACATGCCCAGTTCCCTCAGCCTCTCCTCGTATGACTTGTTCTCTAGACCCCTCACCAGCTTGGTAGCTCTCCTCTGGACAGGCTCCAGCACTTCAATGTTCTTCTTGTAGTGAGGGGCCCAAAACTGAACACAAGATGCCCAGTACAGAGGCACAATCACCTCCCTACTTCTGCTGGCCATGCTGTTCCTGATACAAGCCAGGATGCTGTTGGCCTTCTGGGCCACCTGGGCACACTGCTGGCTTGTTAAGCCAGCTGTCCACCAACACCCCTAAGTCCTTTTCTGCTGGGCAGCTTTCCAGCCACTCTTCCCTGAGCCTGTAGCGTTGCCTGGGGTTGTTGTGACCAAAATGCAGGACCCGGCACTTGGCTTATTAAACCTCATCCCATTGGCCTTAGCCCATTGATCCAACCTGTCCAGGTCCCTCTGTAGAGCCTTCCTATCATCAAGCAGATCAACGCTCCCACCTAGTTTGGTGTCATCTGCAAACTTAATGAGGGTGCACTCAATCCCCTCATCCAGATCATCGATAAAGATATTTAATAAGACTGGCCCCAAAACTGAGCCCTGAGGGACACCACTGGTGACAGGTCGCCAACAATATTCCACCCCATTAATCACAACTCTCTGGGCACAGCCATCTAGCCAGTTTTTTTACCCAGTGAAGAGCACACTTGTCTATGCAATGATTCACCAGTTTCTCCAGGAGAATGCTGTGGGGGATGGTGTCAAAGGCCTTACCAAAGTCCCGGTAGACAACATCCACAGCCTTGCCCGCATCAAGAAGTCAGGTCACATGGTCACAGAAAGAGATCAGGTTGGTTAAGCAAGACATCCTTTTCATAAACCCATGCTGGCTAGCCCTCATCCATTGGCTGCCCTGTACTTGCCATGTGAGCTCACTCAAGATGACCCTCTCCATGATCTTTCCTGGTACCAAGGTCAGGCTGACAGGCCTGTAGTTCCCCAGATCCTCCTTCTGGCCCTTCTTGTAGATGGGCATCACGTTGGCCATCCTCCAGTCATCTGGTACCTCTCCTGTTGACCAGGATTGTTGATAGATGATGGAGAGAGGCTTGGTGATCTCTCCTGCCAGTTCCCTAAGTACCCTTGGGTGAATCCCATCCGGCCCCATAGACTTATGCATGTTTAGGTGCATAAGCAGATCCTTAACTACTTCCTCCTGGATTATGGGGGTGTTGTTCTGCTCTCCATCCTTATCTTCCAGCTCAGGAGGCTGAACACCCTGGGGGTAGCTGGTCTGACTGTTGAAGATGGAGGTAAAGAAGGCGTTAAGTATCTCAGCCTTCTCCTTGTCCTTGGTTGCACTGTTCCCCCCAGCATCCAGTAAGGGATGAAGATTCTCCCTGACCCTCTCTTTGTTGATGTATTTATAAAAACTTTTTTTGTTGTCCCTTATGTTAGTGGCCAAACTGAGCTGCAGCTGGGCTTCTGCCTTCCTAATTTTTTCTCTGTATAACCTAACGAGACCTCTGTACTCCTCCTGAGTTGTCTGTCCATTCTTTCAAAGATGGTAAACCCTCCTTTTTTTCCTAAGTCCCATCAAA
>KZ505812.1:477753-487992 GCA_002844005.1 Limosa lapponica baueri
CCGACCCCCGCCTCGGGCTCACCTCAGGCCTGGCCGCCGCCGCTTCCTCTGCCGCCTCGCCGACTCCGAATAAACTCTGGAGGTAACTCTGATGCCTGGGAATGCCAGTGTGATTACACACGTGCAAACATGCCATGCGTACCCATGTTGCCTCTGCCATCGCTGCAATTAGATGTCCTCCCATCTGCCTTTGCAAACCTTCCCGCTGTCCAGCCTCTGCCAGTCGGGTTGTCTCTGATGCACAGGTGATAGAGATAACTGTGCAAACCTCGTGAAGTTCAACAAGGCCAAGGGCAAGGTCCTGCACATGGGTCACAGCCATCCCAAGCACAAATACAGGCTGGGCAGCGAGTGGATTGAGAGCAGCTCTGAGGAGAAAGATTTGAGGATCTTTGTTGATGAGAGCTCAATGTGAGCTGGCAATGTGTGCTTGCAGCCCAGAAAGCCAACCATATCCTGGGTTGTATTAAAAGAACAGTGGCCAGCGGGTCGAGGAAGGTGAGTCTGCCCTTTTACTCCATCCTCATGGGACCTCACCTGGAGTACTGCATCCAGCTCTGGAGTCCCTGTGAAGATGATCAGAGGGCTGGACCACCTCTCCTGTGAAGACAGGCTGAGAGAATTGGGGTTTTTTCAGCCTGGAGAAGAGAAGGTTCTGGGGACATGTTATAGCATCCTTCCAAATCCTGAATCATAGAATTGTCTAGGTTGGAAGGGACCTTTAAGATCTTCTAGTCCAACCAGTAACCTAAGTCTGATAAAAAAAAAGCAACAAACCAAAACCAAACCAAACCCCACAAAAACACAAACCACAACCCATCAATAAACCTAAGCACTATGACTAAGCACTATGTCAACCTGTCTTTTGAATACCTCAAGGGATAGTGCCTCAACCACTTCCCTGGGCAGCCCATTCCAATGCTTAATAACCCTTTCAGTGTAAAAATTTTTCCTAATATCCAGTCTGAACCTCCCCTGGCACAACTTGAGGCCATTTCCTCTTGTCCTATCACCTGTGACTTAGGAGAAAAGACCAACACCCGGCTGTCTACAACCTCCTTTCAGGTAGTTGTAGAGAACGGTAAGGTCTCCTCTCAGCCTCCTTTTCTCTAGGCTGAATAACCCCAGCTCCCTCAGCCTTTCCTCATAAGACATACTTTGGCAGGTATCAATAAACATCCTCAGCAGAACAAATCACCCAACAGGAAATATATCTCCTGACATGCAGGAAACGCCCTCCCTTATTCTCAGATTACCTTAAGCGGTGAGGCTCAGCTTGCTGTCAGCAACCTATGATATTGTTGCCTGTTTTTTCTATTTACTGAACCTTTATTTTGTACTTATTTCACTCACATTTTTCTTCAATTATGGAACCATTCTACCTGACAATACTGCTAGTTCAGTTTCTCCCTCTCTGTAATTTCACCTGAATGCTCCCCATACTAAGTAGGATCTATTTTTACAGATCTTTTGCTCTGTGTTGTTTTCCATTTGTTTCTCTTGTGTATTCTGGTCAAGGGAAATCAGAGAGACAGATTCTACTCGCTCTTACTCATGCTGCAAAATGGCTTATTCAGGGAAGAGCATTCTGCAAGGATAAAAATGCCAAAAATATGTGCCTTGATCAGGGAACAGTATTTGAACACATGGTACCCAAGTGTTTCACATAGCTTGCATGGTCTAAACCAAAAAGACAGTAGTGAACTATCAATATGCAGTCAGTAGTGCTGGTTCATCTTTTTTTAAAAAAAAAATAAAAATGCCCTATTATCTGTTGATGCACAGCAATTGACTAACTCATTTTGACATCTCACAGCAAAACCCAGCAATTTTATTTTGGTGAGCAGTTTCCCAGGCAGGCAGAGTGAAGACCACTCCCAGGAACTCCTCCACCAAAGAACTGCTTTCCAGCAGAAATAGTTCGTAGCGCCTCAGTAATGTCAACATCAGGATTATTTGGCACGCATACTGTAAGGTGCATCTTCCAGCTAAGGTACTAACCCGACACTCGGGACTGAAGATCAGCCCAGCCCAGGCTCCAATGCTGGTGAAGGCCACAACCGCAGACTGCTAAAGGCAAGGGTCCACAAAAGCTGCCTCTTGCCCACCCCTTAAGCTTCTCATTCACTGGCCTGTGATCTGCAGCCAGCTTGCAACCATGGCCAGTGAACCGCCCCAATGCACCCGCTATCCTACACGGAATGCCTCATGCCCCATCTGCTCTCAGAGATCTCGTTTCTCAGCTACTTTGAAAATGTGGAAAAAATAAATCCTCCATCTGCATACGTCCAGACTGACAGGTCCCTCTCTCCTGCTGAAAAGGTGCTCGTCAGCAGTTACAAAGGCCTGGCTGTAAAGTGCTCTGTGAAACAAGGACCATTGGCATTTGATGACCTTTGTCAGTCTAAATCCATGTTACAGTCCTCCCTGCCCATCAGCTCTCTGAGGTGAGAAATTTGGAATCCTCCATGGTAATAAAGCATTGCCATAACTGACCTCAGACCTGAAATATTCCAGGCTATCTCCAGATATTATTTTACTGTCATGGAAAAGGGCATTTCTCCACCCAGACCATACATGTTATCACCATCTATTCCTGCCAGCTCGTCCTGGTCCTGGGAGGGAGATGGCTGCAGGAGCTGCCTCCTCCCTCTGAGGGGGCCGCTTCACACTGCGTGGCGTTTATCCCTCTCAGTTTTGGAGGCTGCAGCTCCGCACTGCTCTGTGCCCTGAACAGACCACGCAGTTCTGCAGCATCACCGTGAGGGATCAGCTTATCAGCTGTTTTTTCCAAATCTTGGTGTATTATTTAAAACCTTTTGAGAAGATGTGCTACCTAGCTTATACGCTGGTCTCTCCCATTCTCATCCAAATAACAGATGACACAATTTAACTGATAGAGCATACGATCCATCATTCCTTGCAACACCACAGGTGCACTGGTTACGCCATATGGCAACTTCTTATACTTGAACAGCCCCTTTGCATGTGTTCGCAGTAAAGAGTATTTATTAATCTGGATCTGGTGTCACATGCTGATGTGCTCAAGACAGGTCAAGTTTTGTAAGCTTCCCCCCACCTGTCATTTTGAAAGTCATGGTTTAGGCTTGGCTGATGATCAGCTGTCAGGGGTTTACGGCCTGCATATGTCAAGCTTCTAGCTTTCATCTGAGCTACGGTAATAAAATTTTAAATAAAAATTAGTGGCAGAAATAAGACTTTTCTCCATTGGCTCCAAAAGGTTTTGACACTTTTTCTTAGTGCAGGAACATTTACTTTAGTGATTCCCAGAACAGGGAGGGAACAAGCTCCATCCTGACCTGTTTTGTGTCCTCACCATTGATCTAAGTCCCAGAGCAAAAGCAGCAGCACCATAAGGGGTGGCAGAGTCCCTGCTCCCAACAACAAACACACACTGACTGGAACTAGACCACGACATCACAGAAACAATACTGGCAATGCTTTAGACAGCTCTTCATTTTGCTGCAGTTTCTGTTCTTCTCAGTTTTCTTTAGGACTTGAAAAAGAAATTTTTAAATGCCTGCAGGAAGGCTTGTCCTAGGAGATTTCTGCTCTGCTTTGGCAGTCTTGAGGGGTTCAGAAAAGCATCAGAGAAGTGTGCCTTCATCTGCAGGGCAGTGAACTCCCACTCCTCCAGAGCTCCATCCCTGCTACATTCAATCGGAAAAGAAACCTGTTAGACTCACTTAAAAAAACCACCAAAAACCCCAACCCCAAAGCAGTATTAGCAGATCTGATTTTTTTTTTTCCACTGGAGACTTGCAATATCCAAATTATTTTAAAACTGATTCTTTGCACTCTGTGAAATAAATAAAGGAGATCTACCTATTCCTTTTGCTTTTTGCAGTCATCCATTACCCACCTCCTTCTTGAAAATTAAAATAAAATTGGGTACTGATGATCATTTATTGTTTTAAGACAACATATATCTCCATGATTTAGGCAGCAATCTTCTCTGTGGTTTAGGCACTGATCATAATTCTGTGAAAGAATCATGCAGAGGTGAGCTCTGCTGAAAACCTGAAGAGATTTAAAACAAAAAATTACTTTTCCATTTTATGGCAGGTCTTTATTAAAGTGATGTTTCCCCTCGTCTTATCCTCTGAAACCTACTGGAATTTTAAACTTTATTTCCACTTTTTTATTTAAGTGGACACCTACTTCAACATCTTTAAAGCTATTTAAAGTTCAGATATTAAACACGAATAATTGCCTCTTAGTTTCAGTGTATGATGAAATAAAAACTGACAATGCATGTCTTCTGGTGACATTCACACCTGCATCTGTGACAGAGACTTGTAATTTGATGAAAATTAACTTTATTCCGGACTAGAAGGGCAAGGTTTACAACAGTTTCGGTATCATATTCTGCATCACTTTTCCTCCTTCTGACATACATGGGGCATGGGGTTGCAAGGGGGAAAGGAGTGGATGAATAGATGAAATCTGAGCACTTTTCAGTCCTTTATCAGCTTGAAGCATCTCATGGAGTGAAAGAAAAAATAGAAAATGGATGTCTGAGCATCTTAATGTGAAGTTCTTTAGAGCAGCTATAGGAAGACAGAAGCTCGTTGATCTCCATCATTCAAAAGCCCAAGTCCCTCTGTTATCTCCTGAAACGATTAACAAAAAAAGTGCAACAACTCCCCCAACAACTCTACTTCCTGAATCTCCGTTAGCCTCTTTCTTGTAAGCTAAGCACTGCTCATTGAAGAGATGCAAAGCTTACACTTGGGAAGAAACGCACCTGAGAAGTCCACTCTCAGTTAGTGGACATGCAACAGAAAAAACAATAGTGACATTAACTGCTTAAATGATGTCATGAATTATTCACGCCCTTTTGTGAATATAGTTAAGACCTATGGGAGTTTAAAGGATAGCTATCAAAGTAAAAAAAGTATATTTTAATGAAATATAAATATTAGATGGAATTTCACATGGAAATACTCTGGAGTTTTACACATCATTTCCAGGGAAGGAAACGGCACAGTTTTGAATCTCTCGAGGTGCCATCTCATTAATTAGCATGGATATGAAACATATATGCTTAGATGCGTCAGTCAAGCAATTATTGAGTAAGTATAATTTGAAAGTATAGTCTGGCAATGATAAGTTATTTTTATGCTCATTTACATTCACTTCATTGACATTTCATTTAGCAGGATCTAAACAAGTAGAAGCAAAAACTGCTGATGCCAAGAATTATAGAATCCTAGAACAGTTAGAGTTGGAAGGGACCTTAAAGATCATGGAGTTCCAATTCCCCTGCCATGGGCAGGGACACCTCCCACTAGACCAGGTTGCTCAAAGCCCCACCCAGACTGGCCTTGAACACCTCCAGGAATGGGGCATCCACAACTTCCCTGGGCAACCTGTTCCAGTGAGACAGTGTCAAACGCTTTGCGTAAGTTCAGGTAGATGACATCTGTTGCTCTCCCCTTATCTACCAATGCTGTGGCAATATTGGCTGTCACCAATCACCTCCTTATTTTCCATGTACCTTAACAGAGATTCCAGGAGGATCTGCTCCATGAGCTTGCCGGGCACATAGGTGAGACTGACTGGCCTGTAGTTCCCGGGGTCTTCCTTTTTTCCCTTTTTGAAAATGGGGGTTATGTTTTTCCCCTTTTCCATTCAGAGGGAACTTCACCAGACTGCCACGACTTTTCAAATATGACAGAAAGAGGCTTAGCAACTCCATTCGCCAGCTCCCTCAGAACCCATGGATGGATTTCATCAGGTACCATGGACTTATGCACCTTCAGGTTCCTTGGATGGTCTCGAACCTGATCTTCTCCTACAGTGGGCGGTTCTTCATTCCCATAGCCCCTATTTTTGCCTTCTGCAATTTGGGCAGTGTGGTTGGAGCCCTTGCTGGTGAAGACTGAGGCAAAAAAGTCATTCAGTAACTCAGTCTTTTCTATATCCTGGGTGACCAGGTCTCCTGTTTCCTTCTGGAGAGGGCCCATATCTTCCCCAGTCTTATCTTTATCCCTGACATACCTATAGAATTTTTTTCTTGTTATCCTTGATGTCCCTGGCCAGATTTAATTCTGTCTGGGCTTTAGCTTGCCTAATCTGGTTCCTGGCCACTCAGACAGTTTATGTATATTCCACTACCTCTGCCTGTCCTTGCTTCCACCCTCTGTAGGCCTCCTTTTTGTTTTTGAGCTTATCCAGGAGCTTCTTGTTTATCCATGCAGGTCTCCTGGCTTTTTTGCCTGACTTCTTTTTTGGGATGCACCACTCCTGAGCTTGGAGGAGGTGATGCTGGAATACTAATCAGAAGACCTGCTTTGGTGAGTGGCTTCCCACGCATCAGTTCTTGGCTGGAGGCAAAGGAGCGAGTGACTCAGGAAGAAGGTCACTAAGGAGTTTGTTTGGGAGGGTGACACGTTCCCCTTGCAGAGCATTGATGAGGCACAGACCTTGCCGCAAGACCCACTGCTCCACCACTGTTGCCTAGCTTCCAGATGTCTGGGTGGGAGTCAGGTGGGGGCTACCCTTTGCTGTCCTCATTCCCCATCTGCTGCTTGTGCTGCTTAGCAAACCTCTTCTCTTGGGCTGACTGCGAGCAAAAAGGTATTGAGGATGGTAGTGCTGCTGCCCTCAGAAGACTGTACCTTTTCCTTAAAATTTCTTCCTTTGAGGTACAGAAAACTGTGAGTTCTCACATCATCTAGCACCCACTCCTTCTTTCAGAAATTCCATGGCTGTGGAAGTCAGGTCAGGCCCTATTCCCTAAATGCTTTCTATGTGATAGCTCTGTAAAAGCAGTAGGAATGAGACCGATGTCGAGGACCTAGTCTCTGTTTCCCTCCATGGTTTTCTATCTAACATGAAGGATTTAACTCAAATCTGAACAAGAGAATTTCAGTCTATGAAACTTGCTAAGGTTAGAACAGTTCGTATTTCCATTATGTTTGATAAACAACATAAATGTCCACCTTACAGTTACATTTTGTACCAGTTCCTTAGAGAAGATGGAGTGGTTAATTTGACTATTTTATTATTATTCGTTTGCTGGGCATACTCCAATTTCCACCTAAAATGTTATTTCTTTTATGATTCGACTGGAAGAACATTTGTTGAAATTATTTCCTTAAAAATAAGCCCATTCCCTAAACAGACATTTCATGTATCGTCCTCTGTAATGTGGATAAGGGATGAAGGCAGACTTTTCCTCCTGTTCTCATCCGGATCAGGTACTCAGACAGAGACCCTTACTGCACACATGTGACAATGCCTATGTTTTCAGCGTTGATCAAGTGTGCTGTAAGTTCTGTCCCATCAAGAGTGATTTTCCTTTTCAGTTCCTGAAGTGATTTTTCAGGACTTTACATACCCACCCTTCAAAGCAAGGCTGCGCAGCAAAGCGTAGGAATGTGCGTTCCTCAGAGCTCTTAATGTTTTTAGCATTTCGTATCGCTTACAACATGCAAGCTGAAGAAAGTCTGAAACCTCAAAGGCACCTTTTTAATTCAAAACCTTCTGGGAGGCAGTCTTTTTTCGTGTGGCTTTGCCAGAAGAATTCAAATGACTTCTCCCATTGACTTCTTTCATTCACTCTTTGCATTTCTCCACTCTTTTGCTGCAGACCGATTTCGTGATCTTCATTTTTCTTTGATACTGACAAACGGGGATCAAATAGAGAGACTCCACTGCAAAGCAGAGCCAAGCAAAGGTTTTGACTCTCTTTCGCGTGCCGCTTTCTATTTCATCACACTTGGCAGCCCAAGGCGTCAGAGTCAAATGTGAGGCATCATCGTGCCCCATAACAAATGCAGTAAATGGCTTAATTTTCTCTTTAAGGCCCCTCATTTTAAAATGTGGTGGTGTAGGGTATGTATCTTACATGATTTATCACTGCAAAATTGAAACCCCTTCCCAGCTTGTTCTTTTAATAATTTTTTTTTTTTTTAAATCTCTACATTTTACATATTTGTTTGGAATTTTTCATTCTGTGTCCTCAAGGACTGAAAGCAAAGCATCTTTTGAAACTGTATGTCCACTGTTTCCTTTATTTGTGGCTGAGGAGAAAGGCAAACTGGTAGTTTGTGCCTGTAAACAGCTGAGAGTGAATAACCTTGGTGCTGGGGAGTGCATATAACTATTTTCTGGTAAACTTATGGACTCTGAGGCCTGTACTCAGCTTTCTTTCAAAAATAGCTGAATAGTCTGATGGTGTGAACATAAAATAATAGAATTAGGTCTGGCCATGTTGTGAACTGAGACATCAGGAAAGGAAGTATTTTCCCCCCTGCTTTTCAGGAATATCACACTTGTTTTTCTGAGGTAAGGACTAATTTGGGTCTTTTGTGTTAGACAATCTTTTCTAGCATTGCATTCAATTTGTAAGCGGCTTGTAAGTGAGAAAGGCAATTCAGCCTGTGAGAACCTGGGCAATAGCAGCAGAATGCAGCAAGTGGTTCAGAGAGGAGAAACTCAGCTAGTCAGACCTCTCTGGTGCATCTGTAACACAATTAAATGCCAGTAATGACCTTCATTAGGCCCAGCATGTAAGTCAATACAAACAACTTTCAACTCAATGAACATTTTCACTCTAAAAAGTAACCTTTAAGTTCTATTGCTTTTGTACAGTTTTAGCCATATGCTAAATATTACAATGCCTCATTCTCATTTACCCTTCACATATTAAGGTGAAAACTCTGACCTAGTGCATTCTAATTACTTGGCTTATTAGCTTCACATTATATCAGTAATGGTGTGATAGCCAACATAATTACTAAGACTTGAAAAATTATACTTTGCTGTACTATTTCATGAACTGTGAGATGGTTCTCTCTTCTTATTAACTTTCTTATTTAATGGGTTGGCCAGATTTTTCATCTACCTAGACCATTGATCAAACTGATAATTTTAGATTTCAGCTACAATTGAGAAATTGCTTCTTAAAACAGTGAGATATATGTTTTATATAAGAAAATACAGACATTTATTACTCTTCTTTGTTTCTTATGGACAGGCCACCACACTTAGATAGTTACTGCATGCTGTTTGAATGCCATTTTTAACTTACAAAGCTTCGTGAAATTTAGACGTTTTTCTCAAGGAAATTATTTCGGTTATTTTTTTCTTTTGTTAGATTTCTACTTTTGTATTCACTAAAATTCTGGTTTACCTTTTTTGATTGAAAGCTTTTTTGGCAACTGTTCACCAGTTCAGTCTAGAAGTTGAGTCTGATTCTGAGAGTTGTTCTGATCCTAAATATTTTTAGTTTACAGTATGTAGATAAAGAAGAGATCTTAGAATAGAGACTCCTGCTGAATGGGATAACAAGATTCTTGTAAGTAGTCACACATCCACCCTTATGTGGTGGTCCTATTTAATAACGAAAATTGCAACAATGCTGAAATGAGCTGACTCTCTGAAGCCATCAAGGCAAGAGATGGCTGTTCTCTATACCTCAGAGTTGACTCAAAATGCCTGACTATCTTCAGGAGCCCTTCTTTCACTTCAGTAGACTTTGGATCAAGCCCTTGACATATAGACATGGCTCTTTTCTTTTTTAAGCAGATTACTATGTTATGCTAACCTTAAAGACAAGCATGTATGGTCCTGCCTTTGCTAGGACCTACAGTGCCTCCTGCTGCACGTGCTTTTCCGCCTTCACGGATAAGATTTGTGCATGCTTCCCAGCCACTAGCCCAGAATTTCTGCCTACAGGGGAGAAGTCCCAGCCAGTCTCATCAACATCCATGTGTCCCTGACAGAGGGAAAGCTCCAAGGCGTTTCTGGAATATTTGTCCCCAGATCATGGAAGCAGAGGGTCAGTGCACGAATGCAAGTCAGTCATTTTCAGTGAAATCCTCTCAGAAGCCCCTGGATTGAATTAATCAGCAAACCATTCCTGGCATGCTTGTTTGGAAGCAGTCACAGAATAACCTCGTCGCTTTTGGCAGATGAACCTGTAATTTTGCAATGCTGTGACAGCTAGAAGAGTTTGATGCTGTCTTGACTCAACATATCGGTCAGAAGCTTTCCCTGTGGGGAAATCTATGTGTATTTTAGGCTGATGTAGTTGGAAAAGAAATGAAGCTGACTTCTTATTGGTTTTCTGTTTTTTGGTTTGTTTGTTGGTTTGGGTTTTCTGTTTTTTTTTTTTTTTTTTTTTTTTTTTTTTTGTTTTTTTTTTTTTTTTTTTTTTTTTTCCCTCTATTTCTATTTTTCTAAGCAGGAAAAGAAAATACATTTTCT
>KZ505812.1:488002-504884 GCA_002844005.1 Limosa lapponica baueri
TTTTGTTTTCCCCTCTATCTCTATTTTTCTAAGCAGGAAAAGAAAATACATTTTCTCTCATAGATGACCAAATGAAAGGGAGAGCTGTTGGGAGAGAGACTGACACAGGATTTTAAGGTTCACTGCGAGAATTTCACTGAAGGGATAGATCCGTTCCGAGCTCATCCATCCAACTAGAAGATAAAGTGGAGGTGTGTGCATTGTCACCCATTAACAAAGTCCATTCTCCCTGTGCAGCTGTGTGATCAAAATCATCTCCCAATTTCACAACTGCATCTCTAAGCCAAGAGGAGGTGGTTTAAAAATGGCTAGTGATAATTTAATAAATAATAGAAAATTACTTTTTTAATGTAGGAGAAAACATCTGAAAATGTATTCTTCCCACAAGATTTTGATGGGTTGCTACTTAATTCTATTGTGCTTGGTGCAATCAGTTTAATAGTTCTGACTTCCCTTGACCTCTCTGCATGAGGAACATTATTATAAAAGGAGGTATATAATAAAACTTCTAAAGGTAATAACCAAACCAAAACAGGTAAAAGGCAGTTTAAGCTTGAATGTGAGGCACCAGTATTAGTGCAGACCTACAGGTGGCTTGACACTCGCCTGCTTGAGTGATCAGGGCTCAGTTCATGCTGCATTTTTGATTAGAGGAGGTATCAAAGCCACAGCCCTTGATATTAAAGGGGGGGATGCGAAGGCAGAGAAATTTGAGTCCCAAATTGGATAAATTTGCCAAGTCTCTGGCTGCAGTGCAACACTCATTTATTTGTAGGTGAATTTAATAGACAGGATGTTGAAGGAGGAATTACTTCCCAGAGTGGTGTATTGGGATTAGGTAGAATCTGCCTAAAGCCAGAACAATAGGTTGCTTTTGTGCTAATTTGTGCTTTTAAAATGATTAAATGCACCTGACATTTTAGGTAATCTTATATATTTAAATTAATATGAAACTCAAACTGTGTTTCTGAAGTCCTTTCTTCACTAGCATATGCCTATGTTATATTATGCATTGTATAATATATAACTATGTATCTTGTGGTTTCTTGATAATTTAAGCAAGAGAGGCTTTTAAATTAGCTATTAAATTACCATTCAGAGATCTGATCATCTTCTAATTTCCGTACAAAGTCCTCCACAGGGGATAAATCTGGTTTAAATGTTCTCTTCTTCCTATGATTTTATGCCCTGGATGTAAGATGATATAACATTCCTACATTTCTAACTGAAACACATTACAACCCTGTAAAAGGTTTTTGCTCAGTTTTGGCAAATGAATCTGTATTTCAATTGTAAATGTTTCCAGAATTATGAAGAAAAACATGATTTCTGTTTTTTTTCAGCTCTCTTACCCTATCCATGGGTGTGATACCTGAGTAACTTATGAAAGCATAAATAGTGGTGAGTTTTTGAATACTTGAAAGTGGTAGTTGTCTCCCCAGTTTCCCTTCTATATTAGCAGAATTGAAATTCTGCATTTTATTTCTTCTGACCTTTTGGGCAGATATTTGCTAACTGCTTTTCTGGGCAGCAAATTTACAAAGACTTTTCTTGAGTTGAAGCAGGGGGTGAATTTCTTTCCTGCTCTGCAGAAGATCTGAAGCATGTTTGGTGCTTTCTCCTTGCTCACTGTGGTAGGAGCCCTGCACCACTGTGCCATGAGCTGCTGGCGCTGCTGCAGCCTGGCAGCAACTTGGCTACAGTGGGTTTGGGAAGGATATTTGTTCAGCAGATGTAAACAGAAAAAATACAGCTCAAGGATAGTCAAGAGAGATTAGGATAGTAGTGGGGTACTCTGGGTTTTGCTTCATCTTCCCTCCCTTCTTGGGTCTTCCTACCATTGCTGTCTTTCCTGCTGACCCCTGTTGTGGCAGATCCAGTTTCCAGACTGTGGTCAGCAGGGCTCAGAAATATTTTCTGCATTAGTTGTTCCTCCATTCTTCAACATTACTGCACAAAATAGCGTCTGTTGTGACAAATAATGCCATGTCATTATGTGTGTCCACAATGCTGAAAACAGATAACCTGTGTCCACATGAGCTATGGGAAAACCTGCAGAATAGAAATGAGGATAACCCAATTCTTACCTGTTTTGTGAGTTTTGTCTCACAAGGTGCTCTCAATCAATGTTATTTGAGTTTTACTTCCTTCTGCAAAACACCTTCTTAACGTTATGTTGATGACAGAGCCCTAGGTAGGAATTCTGTCTTCTTCTCCGTGATAAAATGAATATAAATAGAAAATACAATAAAACAGAGCTGTCCTAGCCTTTAATATTTAAAGCAGTAATGATAAAATCAGAAATACTATATCTGAAACCAGACTGAACTTATGCCCGTCTTTTGCAGCCTTATTGAGTTCATTTAGTAAAAACAGATATTTATGTTGTTGCTAAGTTTTTTAGCCTATAATTGCAAACTCAACATGAAATTCAATATATGTTTTTTCTGGCTCCTATGGGTTTTCAAAACCTCATAATTCTTTTCATACTCCATAATTCTTTTTCATACACATATATTCCAATACCTGTGTTAGCCTACCAGAAGTATCTCAAATGATATGATAAAGTTATAATTTTGATATCATGTTCCACTGAGTACAAAACAGCATTGAAAATTGTTGGAACAAAATTCTTTTCAAGTATAGTTCCTTTCACTGGGTTTACTGCTCTGTGTTAGCATGACAATTCACCATAGGCATATGGTCTATTCTTTTTTTTTCATTCCAGCTGTGCAAAAATATAATTCCACAGACTGTGTGCTGTGATCCACTGCTAGAGCAGGACAATAAGGGTGCCTTTGTCTATCTCTATAATGGACTAATCTATTCCTGGGCAGGTTCCAGAGCATATTTCCAATATATTCTCACTATTACAAACTGCCCAGACATATGTAATCCCAAAGGATACCATTAATTTTGCTTTGATACAGATTATAGCAGACTAATTATTTGTTCCTCTTGAGGTTCCCACAGATGGGGTATAACTATATCCATTGATAAAGACTAGCATGTGACTTCAAGAAAAGTATTTACCTCTCAAGGTTTCCTTTCCTCCTTTGTTCTTCTATTGTCCTCTAACACTCTCAGAAGTTATTGTTATTGGGTACTAATTTAATAAAAATGCAGGAGATTCTGCCTGAAATGATAACCACCAAAGCTATTCAATTGTTTTTCTGTGTAACAACTCTGATTGAAATTCTGGTCACAGCAAAGTCGAACGCAAAATTTCCTTGGCTTCTGGAGGACTGGAATTTCATCTAAGGTGAATATTGTTTTTGATTTAGACACAAATATCTTATAACAGTTTCTGATTCGCAAATCTCATCTAGCCTAATACCACATTAAGCAAGCCAAGAAACCGTAATCTAAAGGATATTGTCAAGTGGAGACTGAACATATATTCATTTCAGGCACTGTATGCTAAATACAAATCTCTTTACCTGGCATGTGTTGTCTACCAGGAGATAATGTTATCAGTTATGTCCCGTGTGCTGTAGAGATCATTACTTTAAAGTTAGAGAAGGACAGCAAAATAACCAGCAATGTAGCAGGAATGAAAGCAGTAGCAGTAGAAGAGAAGAAAAGCTGTGGGAATGGCTTTCAAGTGATGTAGAGGTACTTCAAACATATTTGAATTCTTTTTTAACACAGCCCTCCCCGTGAGCAGGATCCATCCTTTCTGACTAACTCCTCAAACAAAACATATGCAAATAAACCCCATCTTAACTTTTTATATTCTATGTTTCCCTCTGCACCTATGTGAGAAACTGATCGAAATGCTCAATCTGAAAACCCCTAAGCTGACCAGCTAGTTAGCTCTCAGTATTTCAGAAAACAGGTGATGGAAATCTCTTTTGAGTCCATAATTTCCTTGTAGAAGGAGGAGCTATCTTAATACTACCTTTTAAAGAAGGACATAAAGCAGGATAATATACATACATAAGTGTGTATGTGTATATGTGCATGTATCTACCCACATATTCATATATTTGGTTATCTATGGGAGAGGAGGAGTGGATTTTTCCTGTTCTAAGCAATTACTTGCCCTATCAATAAGTATTTCAGCACATGCTTTTTTCTCTCCATTAATTCAGACCTTGAATATACATGTTTATTTTTAAATAATTGCAAATTATCCATGAAATGTTAAATAGGATAATGAACTCATTAAGCATTAATCATGTAACATAGTTCAAGCATGAAAGTAGGCTATTCACACACATTTCTAGAGAGTTACCATGAAATGTAGAATGATTTGAGGAAACCAGGAAGACCATTGGTTAATGTGGTTGCACAGGACCTGGGAGATGACACTACCTTTCATCATCCCACTGCAGATGTTTCGGGTGCTGCTGCTAAAGGATCATGCCTCCCTTCACACCATTAGAAGAGTGATAAAACATCTCAGTGGGAGGGGAGGACAATAAGCGCATGACAGAACTTGGAGGATGTTAGGTGACACATCTAATGAAGGCCATTAACGTATCACAGTTAGATTTTCGTGGAGCAAGAAAAAAGTCATTACTCTTTTTGTGTGTCAGCTGGCAGAAAGAGTGTGGAACAAAGTCACTTTTCCTCCAGGAATTTGAATTCACACAGAAAAGAGATTCTAAGTTCTTTTGTCATCTATCCACGACACGCAAGGGGAGTGTCTGGCAGTTACAGACGCAGTCATCTGTTTGACAATATAGTTAAAATGCATGCATTTTTGAAGTTAGGCATATTGGTTTAGGCTAAAATTGCTTAAGCTGAAAAGACAGTGTAAATATATTTAAAAAATATGTTCACTTCTTTAACTTTAAATTTTAGATCAATAAATAGGTCCAGGAGAAAAATCTTGGGAAAAAAAACTCAGTTATTTGAGGTCAGGTAGAATGTTTTGTTTGATATAAAGCCTTTTCTTGGTGAGAAGTATTATTTTGATGAGAAGTATTAACAGTAATCAAATTAAAAAAATGGTTAAGCTATGTTGAAAATTACTTTGTAAAGTCCTATTGACAGAAAGTGTTAATTTAATCAGAAAACCTACGTATATTTGGGATCCTATAATTACAGACACTCATTGTGCCAATAGAAAATATTTTGTTAATTCTTGCTTCTTTTGCAAAACTTGAGAAGGTTGTACTTGGCAATTTACTTCTTACTTGGCAGTCTCTGTGAATAAAAATTTTCTTTCAAACATTTATAAACCCAAAAAGAATGATTTTACCAATTAGCTACTTAACAACCATCCTAAAATAAATTATACTTTGAGTAGTTGTAAAGTAGGATTTTTTTTTTTGGCAGTAATTTATGAAGTAAGGGAGTTAGATGGCCAGTCTCCTACCCTTAAAATCTCAGATATCCTGAAGTCATATTTTCTCCTCTAAGAATTGTGATCTTGTTGCTGTATCAAACATCTGTGTCATGAAGTCGCATTAACCAGGGAAGGTCCCTGACAACTTGGGAGGGCGTAGGTTTTGCACTCATCTGTAGTCATTTGAACCATGAAAAACTAAGTCAATTTGCGAACGTTGGAAATGGGCCATTATTGAACTAGGACAATAAATTCAATCATAACCACAGGAGCATATAGCACCCCACTGCCTAGAGATATATGCCATAAATTTAGATTATTTTATTTTCGGAAATACTGTGTATTCAGAAACACATGGAATTAATGGATATTTTTTTATTTTTGTTAAATAAGTAGTAGCGCTTGGGGATTTTTTTGTAACAACAAGCAGACCAAAAGGGCATTGCCATGGAATTCAGGTTGATAATCTTAATCTTGCCCCTCTAAATACAAGCAGTGGTTAAATACAAATCTCTGATTTATAAGAAAGCACACTAGGATTCAGAATTGCTCATCACTTCCAATCTTAGGGATAGCTTTAGGTACCTCTTCTGTCCCAAACTGTCCCAATACTTCTGCTTTATGGATACTTTATCTCATACACCTAGGGAACTGAACATCAGACAAGATCCTATGCTTTCCTCTTACCATGATACTGGTGCTCTTGCTTTCTTGTCCTAGGACTGTTTCAATTCAATCGTTCACAGCAATGCACACCTAATTTAAAATACATAATTAATTCTATTTATCTCAGTGATACCTTGCTGAATTACGGACTTTGTGCCATGATGACATTAAGTCCTCTTAGACATGCTGGCTACACTGCAGCACCCTTGAAGTCTTACAGAGATAAGCCAGGAGCTCCTGAGATAATAGGAGCCAAGAGGAAAACACCAGTGAAATATCTCAAAGAAATTAAGGGATGTTCGTACACCCCTTAAGAAGGGGGCACAGCCGACAGCCAAGCTGAAGTACCTCTACACACACTGCACACAGCATCGGCAACAAACAGGAATGGAAGCCACTGTGCTGCTAGAAAGGTATGACCTAGTTGCCATTACTGAAACTTGGTGGGACAAATATCATGACTGGAGTGTGGCTATTGATGGTTACAGGCTGTTCAGAAGGGACAGGTGAGGAAGGAGGAATGGAGGCGTTGCCCCCTACATCAAGAAATGGAATATGAAGAGCTGTCTCTGAAGAATAGCCACTAGTAGGTGAAAGCTTATGGGCAAGAATTAGAGATTGAGGCAACAAAGGAGCCTTGTGGTCAGTGTCTACTATGGGCCACCCGATCAAGGGCAGCCTATAGACGAAGCCCTCTTACTGCAGCTACAGGAGGCATCATGCTCACAGGTTCTCATCCTGCTGGGGGACTTCAACCACCCCGATATCTGCTGGAGAAGTAGCATGGTGATCTGCAGGCAATCCAAGAGACTCCTGGAGCGCACTGAGGACAACTTCTTAAGTCAGGTGATATCCCTACCAGATGGGGTGCCATACTGGACCTGTTGGTCACCAACGTAAGTGAGCTAATCAGTGACGTGAAGATTTGAGGCAACCTGGGTTGCAGCAATCATGCACTGGGAGAGTTCAAAGAGGGCACGAAACAACTGCACAGGCAGTGGAAGCAGGAACAGGTATCCTGGGAAGAATATAGGGTTGCTGCCCAGCTGTGTAGGGATGGAGTTGGAAAAGCCAAGGCACAGCTGGAGCTGAACTTGGCAAGGGATGCAAAGAATAATAAGAAGGGCTTCTACAGGTATGTCAGCCAGAAATGGAAGGTCAAAGAAGCGTAACTCCCCGCAATGAACAAGACTGGCAAACTGGTAACAACGGACAAGGAGAAGGCTGAGGTACTCAACAACTTTTATGCCTCAGTCTTCACTGGCAACCTCTCTTGCCACACATCTTGAGTGGATGGACTGCAAGATGGGGACTGGGGGAGCAGTGCCTCCCACTGTAAAAGAAAATCAGGTTTGTGACCACCCAAGGAGTCTGAACATACATAGGTTTATGGGACCTAACGAGATGCATCCCAGAGTCCAGAGGGAATTGGCTGATGTGCCTGCCAAGCCCCTCTCTGTCAAAGTTGAAAAGTCATTGCAGTCAGGTGATGTCCCCAGTGACTGGAAAAAAGGAAACATTGCACCCATTTTTAAAAAGGGTAGAAAGGAGGACCCTGGGAACTACTGACCTGTCAGCCTCACCTCTGTGCCTGGGAAGATCATGGAACAGATCCTCCTAGATGCTACGCTCAGGCACATGGAGGACAGGGAGGTGATTTGAGATAGCCATCATGGCTTCACCAAGGGCAAGTCCTGCCTGCCCAACCTAGTAGCCTTCTATGATGGAATGACTACATCAGTGGACAAGAGCAGAGCTATGGATGTCATCTCTCTGGACTTCTGTAAGGCCTTTGACTTGGTAATGCAAAAGATCCTTCTCTCCAAATTGGAGAGATACGGATTTGATAGGTGGACTGTTCAGTGGATGAGGAATTGGTTGGATGGTTGCATCCAGAGGGTAGTGGTCAATGGCTCAATGTCCAGATGGAGACTGGTGACAAGTGGTGTCCCTGAGGGGTCTGTATTGGGACCAGTGCTGTTTAATAACTTCATCAATGATATAGAAAGTAGAATCAAGTGCACCCTCAGCAAGTTTGCAGAGAAACACCAAGCTGAGTGGTGTGGTTTTGACACTCCTGAGGGACAGGATGCCATCCAGAGGGACTTGGACAGGCTCGAGAAGTGGGCCTGTGTGAATAATCATGATGTTCAACAAAGCCAAGTGCAGGGTCCTGCATGTGGACTGGGGCAACCCCCATTATCAATCCAGGCTGGGGGATGAAGAGATTGAGAGAAGCCCTGCCAAAAAGGACTTGGGTGTACTGGTGGACGAAAAGCTAGACATGAGCCAGAAATGTGCACTTGTGGCCCAGAAGGCCAACTGTATCCTGTGCTGCATCAAAAGAAGTGTGTCCAGAAGGTCAAGGGAGGTGATTCTGCCCCTCTACTCTGCTCTCATGAGACCCCACCTGGAGTACTGTGTCCAGCTCTGGAGTCCTCAACACAGGAACTGGGTCCAGAGGAGGGCCACGAGGATGATCAGAGGGGTGAAGGACCTCTCCAATGAGGACAGGCTGAGAGAGATGGGGTTGTTCAGCATGGAGAAGAGAAGCTCCAGGGAGACCTTCTTGCAGACTTTCAGTCTGTAAAGGGGGTTTATAAGAAAGATGAGGGCAAACATTTTAGCAGGGCCTGTTGTGATAGGACAAGTTGAAGATGTCCCTGCTTATTGCAGGTAGAGTTGGAACTAGATGGCCTTTAAAGGTCCCTTCCAACCCGAACTATTCTATGATTAACTATATTGGACCAAATTCTCTAAGACATCAATCCGGTAGAGGTCAATGCAGTTACTGTAGCCTGCACTGAGCTTATACAGAGGATATGCAATGCTCCAAACTCAAATATGAGTATGCAAAAATGTACTGCAGTTATGGGGCAGGAAAGAGCGTCAAGAACCAGCAGAAATGTTCTTAATGCAGAGAATTCACATGTTCCCTCTTGCACTGCACCATGTCAGTGAGATGCAAGCTACGATGGCAACAGTTATTCGTCCTCATTTGGCCTGTAAGGATACTTATACCTCAAATAACATAAACAAGTCTACTCCTTCCTCCTGAGCTTCAGCATACTTTCTGGCAATATATTTGGCACATACCCAACAGACTTTAGCATCAAGATGCTTTTTTATGGTTCCCAGTAGTCAAACTGTGTGAGAAAGATATTCAGATATAATAAGCAGTGTTAATAACAATACATTTATATTCATAAGGCACCCATAGATTGGAGAATTACACATGTTAACTCTTAGCATAACTGCAATAAGGATTTAATTAAAAAAAATAAGGAACTGGAGTCCAATAAATTCTATAATTAGCCAGACAAAATAAAAAACAAACTTCTGAAAAAAATCACTAGAAGCATGTATCAGAAAGAATAAGAAAAGAGACGGATTTTAAACCTAGTGATTCTCCACAGATGACATTAAATAGTTCCAGAAAAGAGAAACGCTGCTACATAATTTTAGAGAAACAGACTCATTAAAGAACACTTCTGTTAAAATTTTGTAAATTTTTTTTTACTTACCTCATCATGCCTTAAACCTGTTTTAGCATGTCAGGCAAAGCTTCATCATTGCCTCAATCACCTAGTGATGCAACATTCGGAAGGTAAATGATCTGTTTCTCTTATTTTCACCAGGGGGTAGAGCTGGAGGAAAGACTGTGCAGCAGAAGAGGACCTGACCCTTGTATACCCAAATGGGTATTACTAAGAGCACTCATGAATCCCTACTAAGCTATTTAGGTTCCAAGAGCAAAGTAAAAATAGATAAAAACACCCCTTTCTGTGCCAGAGAACATAATTCCCTTGCAGTTGTTGGGTTACCCTGTTTGCTATTTATCAATCAAATAGCGTGGTCCTTCTAACCAGTAACTAGTCATGCCAATCCAGACTGTAGGAAAGCTTTTTAAAATATGTTTGATCAGCAGGTAGTTAGGTGCATTTGTCTTTCATGAAGGCAAGGAAATGTTGTTCCTCTTGTGCTCAGAGCGTGGGACAGTTCAGGTTTTCACTTTGCATTCAGTTTGCTTTGCTCTGCCAAAGTTCTCAAAAAAAATCCCTCATACAAACACGAAGAGGCAGACACTTTATTGACTTTTATCATTCATCTTTTATCTAATGCAAATTCACTAAATAGAGAATGAAATAATAATTTCTTATAAGAATTGCTGAGACAAGTTGCTTATTTTATGAAACCCAAAATGAGTCTATTCAAAATGGGGATCAGAATCTGGTGATATAGATATACAGATGGCAAATTATTTGTAGTTGGTGGATTGTCTAACCCAATAGCTAATTGTGGGGAGGAACTAACCACAAAAAATTTGACAGTTTTTCTCAAGCAATTTCTTTTTTTTTTTTTTAAAGGAATTAATGCAGTTCTTCAAAAATATTGAAAAGCTGTGAAAAAAGCAGTCACCACAAAAAAACCATAATGCATAGGAACAGAGCTGTTTTCCTAGACTTCTCTTTCACAACCAAAGTGCTATCAGATGACAATGTTATCAACTGTAAGTATGAGTAGCTTAAAATGACCTCAGTCACTCAATCTGCTCACTCAAAAATGACAAAACTGATTCCATTCCATCTTGCCATCTTCCATTACCATAGAACTGGAGCGGCCTGTATTAAATATGGGTCTCTAAAGACTGGCATAAAGAATATTAATATACCAGTTGTTATGCTACTTGCTGGCATGGTCTTATGTCCTTTATAACAAGAGAAAGGGCTGCAACTGATAAAACACTTGGAAGGAAAGGGATAGCAACTAGCCTGTCCCATCTTATTCCCTCTATGTTCCTGTAAATGCCCTCCTTTCACATGTAACTGCACTTATTTATATCTACAAAAACTGCCCTTGCTCAGTCCCATCCTCACTGACGATGACTACAGAAGGAACCAGAGGAAACAGGACGTCTGACTCCAGACACCCTCTAGCACTAGGGAGACAGCCTTCAAGAAGAGGCCAGAAGGAAGACATAGAGATTTTTTCATTAGAAAGCAGTAAAAATCTTTCATTTGTCACACTTCTATTCTCTCCCCTCTCCAAATCTGGGCCATATCAATGACCAGCTCTTAGTGCCTGCACTCAGCTTACTAAAAAAATTATCAACAAGACAACATTTGCATTTCCCTTTATCTCTCCAAGTCAGTTATACTGATAATATCTCTGTCTGCCATCATCTCTAAAACTGACTAGGAAAAGAGATTATAAAGGCATCATTTAAATGATTGTTTCATGCAACAGATAACTTATAATTTCTAGGAAAGGGTTGCCCTCAGATAGCCCAATCTTTGAAGGAATGGATTTGAAACAAAAATAGACTGATTAATGAATGTATAATCTTGCTTGAGAAGGAAAGTGGGAGGAAAAAATCACAATCAACCCTAAATGGAGTCTTAAGCTGTCTGGAATAAAATGATTTTGAATGAAAGACTCAAGCTGGTAAACATACTGAAAAGGGCAGAGGGCAGACCTCTGCCTCTCATGGGAAGACAGTTTGATGGGGGAGAGAAAGACTGAAAGCTGGTTTAGTCCACTTAAGTATCACATACTTCAGGGGGTTCAAAATATAAGTATGATCCTAACAATATGAATCCTGTACAAGACATCAGCATATGAAATTATCTTAATAGGAGATTCACAATAGGAAGTTTCAAAAGGCAGCTCATCTTATGGGGAGGCAGCATTCAAAGCAGCACTTCAGCTCCCTGCTGCATCTATTGGGTGGGAAATTGAACAACAAGGATTATTATAATGTTGGCATTTGTATCTCTGCAGTAAGGCTTGTATCAGCACTTACCCTGTAAAACCAGTATTTTAAAGAGTTTTATTACCACAACATCAAAAAGTTTTTTCAGCATTATGTTTGGTTCATACAGCCTCTGTGTGCAAGCAATCCTTATTTCATAAATTTGGAAGATGCAAAACTGACTTTAATTTAGGCTATGGATATAAATATTAAATAATTGGACATTTACAGGTTTTGGAGATTGCCATGTTACTCTAAATCAATATTGACTTAATAAATGAATTTGTACAATATTTAAGTTACTACCATGGTCTAAATCAATATTGATATAAATTAAACTGACCAATATTTACATTACTATTATGCTCTGAATTCCAGTATTACTTAATCAATATACAGGGTTGGAATTTGTGCCACGTGGCTAAAGCACAGACACAGGTTCTGGCCTAACCATTTTACTACACATACCAAAGAGTATTTACAAACTAGTTCATAGTTACTCAGCTGCTTAGTTGGGATGAATTGGTAGAATATTCTTAACACTGGTAGGAATTCACTAGTTACTACCAGATCACAGCACAGGCAGCTCTGCCACAAGTACTTGCTCTTACGCAGGATCACTCAATCAGGTATTGTCAATGCCAAGACCAAAATATTGATCTCCTGACGAAAAAAAGACCCAGGCCTTTTTCAGCTTTCACATCCTTTCAAATGAGACTGAAAACAGCTATTTGGGATAGAGACCAGAAATATGTCAGAGGAACCTCTGCATAAAAACATAGCAATGACTTCTTAGTTGTCCCTTTTTTAGTAATTCATTCCATTTTCAGGTCTAGTTTCACAAATTCCCCCAAGAGACACCTCTTTGAGAATGTAGGCATTAATTTAAACATATATATCACACCATGACACTAATTAAGTTCCAAAATGTAATTTTTCATAGAAAAAGGTACTCAAAATTGTTGACCATTCCAAATCACTACTGAATCCCTAATGTGATCAATTTGAAATAATGACAAAAGTATCTGCCAAAATTAGAGACTCGAGGCAAAATATATTTAGAACAAGTAGAACAAGGAGCAAAGACATAATTTCCATGATTTATTTGCTCTATAGCAGCACCTATGAGTACCATGACAGTCCTTGCCCCAAGCATTGAACAATTACAGGGCTATTAATGCAAAATGCATCTTGTAGATGACACAAGTCAGGTCCATGTGAGGCAATGGGGGAAATATATTGGCTTGTAGTGCCCCTCTTAAAATAGTGTTAAAATGCCTCTCAAAACACCCTTTGAGCCACAAGAAAAAGCAATGCAATTCTCCCCCAAATCCTCCCCATTTACAGCACACAGCCCTAGGAAGTGCACAAAAATACAGTTTGAGACTCAATCTGTTCAGCATGTTCCTAAAGCTAATACTGAATTGTTGCATGCCTCTGATGAGACTGATTACTATTTTGTCATTTTTAAGCCATGTATTCTTTTATTTATTAGACAATAACCACTCATATTCCCACTTCTATTTTTCCCTTTGACACTAGGCCTTCATATTCCTGACTGTTTTTTTTCTGCAATGACCTTTCATAACTTTTATTACCTTGCTAAGAAAGAACATTCTTTCCCTTCAAATCTTCTGCAGGCCATCTTTATCCACATTTTTCAACCAGATTCATATAATCTTAGTAATGTATCAGTCGTTCACTGGCAAGTCTGACAGCCTGTGAATTTATTTGGCTCATAGTCTGGTCTATGACTGGCAGAAAAAAAGATGTGAAAACCATTTGCACAATTTAATACATGGCACATTCAATACTACATTCGATAACAAGCAGTGGTTTCTAACACTCAACAGGGGGAGAGATGGCAAAATCTAGGAATGCTCTTTTGGGCACGGTGAGGGACATCGAGCATTTTGCTCCAGTCCTGTGTCTGTGTCAGGGATCATTTGTATCTGGTGAACAAGCCTCTTGCAAAGTCATTGAAGGGTCACCTTAATCACACATTCAGCTGGCTGTAGTCCTGAGGATATTCGGGAATTCACTGGAACATTTTCTATGGACTCCCACTGTTACTACTAAAGAGCTGCGCTGCCAGCAGTGTCCAGCTAATGCTGCATGCCGAGAGACACGCTCGCTGTCTGCCAAGGGTGAACTGCTTAGCTTCTGTCTATGAAAATTTCTTGGCCCACCCTTTCTGTTAAGATGTCTTTTCTTGTTACTTTTAGTTACTGCAAGAGCTTAAAGCCTTGCTTAATACTCACTTTTTTCATTCCCTTTATTGGCTCGGGGCCAAGCCTGATAAGAATGATTTTTGAAGACATGTTCCTGTCATCCCAGCCACATCCCCTGCCTGCTTAAATCACTGCAATTTAGAGTTACTATTTTTGACTCTACATAGATCCCCCCAGTCTGAATTAGATCTTTTTCTCTCTTAAACATTTTCTAATAAAAATTCAACATTTACTTCAGCGCTTTATTTTTGAAAGTGTTTAGATGTTCTTCCTTCTTGGTAATGCCCCTTATCATGCTTCCATCTAAAAAAAGGGTATGTTCTAATGCTCTTCTATATCTGAGCTTTACCTGGAGCTTGAATACCATCAGTAATTAAGAGCTGAAACTGTTGTACTGGGATAAAAAACAGATTGACTTTCTATGTCTTAGCCTTCATTTTTTCTCTTTCAGGCTCTGCCATATTTAACTGAAATTATTCATCGTTACTATGAACTGTCAGATACACTTGTCCATGATTTTCTCATTGCCCATAATCTTAGCTTTCTTTTTCTTACCATTTTCTCCAAGGGACTGTGTCTTGCCTGTATTGCTTGTCTCTTATCATAGTCAAGTTATTTGCTTATCCAGCAAGCTCGTATAAACTGTTAAAATTTATGTGCGTACTGGACAGCAATCATATCACTTTTTCCAGGGCAAAATTAAAAAACACTAAGAAGAGTATTCCCTCACCTTCATCCCCCACTATTCACCGAGGGCAATAAATTTCAATTGTACACAATATTTTTGAACAAAGTGCAGAAGCACAATCTAATGTAAGACTCAGACTGGAATACTAAGTTATCAGTCTGTCTCAAATCAATGCATATTTCATGGATGCTAAAAAGAAATCAACAAAACTCTTTATGATTAGAAGCATCATTTAACATGAACATTTACTTGATATTTTGCTGGTTTCTGCACCTGATAATACAAGCTTCAGAAAAGCATCTCAATAGTTACAGTACATAACTTCTCATTAAAAAACTGGTAATAATAGGAACATCACAGGGGCATAGTCCTGATATCTTAACATCATTTTTTACTGTGGTTACATTCCTTACATATCTGGAAAACTCAAGACTAGACTTCGCTGACTTGACCAGAAACTTTCTGGAAAAAAAATATTCCCTAATTTTTGCATGTGAGAAATAGGTTGTCCAATCTTCACTCACAAACTCATGAAAAACTCAGAATTCATGAAAGTGCAATTGCACAAAGGTGCAATAAGCAAACAAACAAATAACCTCTATATCACTGTGGCATTAAATTGCTGTATTAGTTACTTCCTTCAGTCATTTTCCAGGGTAAGTAACTGAAGTATTATCAGATAAAAGGCTGGCTTCTCTTATTCCATATATGCTGGTGCAAAAACAGACCAAGTGTAATTAATGTTAAAAAACAGCCCCCTATTTTCCTCCCTCCCAAGGCTTTGGACAAGATGATAATCTTCAACAAAGGTAATCAGAGGAGCAGTTTGCAAATGAATGTATTCTCTGGAGGAAAGCAGAAACTCTACAGATGCAGTGTCACTCACAGATAGCAGTAGAATGTGTGCAACATTTCTGCATCTTGTAATGTAGCTGGTAAAATCTGGAGATATAGTTTCTAGAGAAAAAAATAGACTGGGAGTACTGAGTTAACTGCCTCCCATTAGCCAGCAAATAAACTGGCTAGTAAAATAATGACACTTTGGACCATACCAACAGAAAGTGGAATAAAGGGATTGGGGTTGAATGAGATGGTTCAGTCAGCTTGTATTTGGGAATAAGGCTGCCTGCTCTCCCAGCTGAAGGATAAGCAATAATACAAAGAAGTCTAATGGAGCCTTGCCAAAACCCATCTTTCTAAATGGCAACCTGAAAGCTCAGTTCACATGAAAATCAATATAGCACTGTTCAAGATGAAATACAGTCGATTACCAAACAAACAGAGGCACTTTTTTTGAACGTGTGGGATTATGTTTAAGGAAAATAAAAAGGAAAATAATCTTGCAATAATATTGTATTCTAAGACTAGAAAATGCTTAACCTTTAAAAAAATAATTAGTTAACAGGCCAAACCACTGGCCAGCATATATTTCATTTGGCAAGCCAAAGCACATCATCAGGCAAGAAGAAAAGAGCGGAATTTGTAGATAAAAGCTGAGGAAGAGCTTGGTGTTGGTACAAATTCCATGCTACTCAGTATATTGCAGGTATATTTGACCTGATAGCCATCATCTGTTTGTAGGGCCCCAGACAAAAAAAGAATCTCCTTTATTCTCTAGGACTATTTCTATGCTTCTTCAGAAAACCACCTCCTATAAGTACATTCATAAATGTACTTATGGTCCACATTAGCTGCATCATACCACGGTCTACATTAATTGCATTGTCTGTCACATTTGTCCTATTAGGAGATTGTTCAGACCTTTTTTTAAATTGTAGAAATGCTTTTCAAATTCCCAGCATAAGTTTGTTTGTGACTGGTGTCTTGTCTGTGTTGCCTGTCACCATGAGAAGCTTCTGCAAGCACCTGATATTTTTATCTCTGAGGGAAGAATTACATCCCCTATCAGACCTTCCACTGCCAGGCTGAAGCCCTTTTCTGTAAGAAATCCTTCCACTTCCCAGAGAAGTGCTCCAGATAAATCCTCTACAGGGTATTGTACAGAGCCATTCATATTTTTAGATTTCTATTGATAAAAATCTCACCCAGTCTCTCCCACAGTCTCTTTTCAGAGTTTTATCCTGTAAGTTACAGTCCTGCTATGATCAGCTTGTCCTGTCTTCTGTTGTTGTCATTGAAAGGCCCTACTCACTGCAAAAACCTTCTTCTATGTGTTAGCTTATGGCTTTTAATCTCACCTCAGTAGCATGTTCTTCAAAGTCATCCACCTCTTCCTCTACAACAATCTC
>KZ505812.1:510978-550246 GCA_002844005.1 Limosa lapponica baueri
CACACAGATATCTTCCTCTCTTTGAGCTTCTTTCCTAAAATTCGTTGTACAATGTGTTGACCTCTTGAAGATCTGTATTTGTGACTGTATAGCATATATTTTAAAGAGAGAAATTAGAACAAGTTTTAAAAGTAGGTAGGAAACGAGCTCCCTCTGTAATGGGATCTCCTAGAAAGCTTAGCATGATCATGCAATAAATTCAGACCTGTGCTTCTCTACTTGTCAGGACCATCTAACAAAAAGGAAATAAAAAGTGATAGGTGGTGGGGAATCTCCTATAGTTCAAAGAGATTGATGATTTCAGAGCAAAAGTTCATGACATGTCTTTTCAAACTTCTGTCACAGACTGGTGGCTAAGCTCATTTTTGTTCATGTGGTCCTGAATCATTATAGATTGTTGGCATTCAATGAGAAACTGCAGTTATCATGAAACGATTTGTGCTACCTGACAGGAAGAGTCCATCGATTTTTTTCAACCTGCTATAACAGCTGCTCTTGAAGTTGGAGAGCTCCTTTAATGTGTTAAAATGCCACAGATGACCAGCAATAATTCAATAAATAATACTTTATGCATTCAGTAACAATTTACAGTATGTTAAAGTACTTTGCTAGAGAAGAGAACAATTAGAAGTTGGCTGAAAAGGATATGGGATTATCATAGGATCCTTAATTTCACTTGCACCAGCAAAATGATAGTGTTCTAAACACTAGAGGTCTTCAAGTCTAAAGGTACTGGATCAGAAGTTTTTAGAAGATAATCCCACTCACAGAGTCACTGAAGCTGGAAGGATGAATCCAGAGCTAAGGGAATAACTCCATTAGTTGGTAGTATTGGAGATCTTTATCCTTCTTATGAGCTTTAAGCAAAGCATGAAAACCTGTTAACTTTTCTCAGGCTTTATAAGAAAACAACTGGTGTGTATCTGAAACAATTCAAATCTCTTAGATTTATACGGTTAGATTGTCAAAAGATTACAAATACTTCTTGACACTGGTAAATCCAAAGATATCTTGGCCTCTCATTACGGTCTGATTTTTCCTTCTCAGCCAGAGGAAATTAAGACCTGGAAGAAAGCAACAGACTGGAAAGAGAAAGCCAAATGATCTGACAAATGACTGGTATAGCACGACGTAATGGTTAGGTAAGAGAAGGATGTGTAGTAATGCATTATGCTTGGATATTTTCTACTGACTTCCACTCTTGTCAGCCCTCCACTCATACACTGACACATGTCCTGGCACCACATTTGTAATTTTACTGTAACTACAAAGACTTAGAAAGTGCCTGGATCCCCTTGTGTTGTGGTAAAGCTGTGTTTTCCAGCCTTCCAGAGGGGGCTGTCACAGACTACTTCAAGTTAAAGCACTCTTGGAGCTGTTATAAATATGTTATGAATCTGGCTTGAGCCAAGACTGACTTTAAACTTTTGCTTCTGTCCTATACTCTTTGGAGAACTAGAGGAACAAAGAAACAAACCACACTTTTACAATAAAACGTAATGGGATTAGACTCTACAGTAAATGTATCTTTTGGTGTAGCTTAACAATATTTGGTTGCTTAAAGATCTTATAGTAAAATCATTACTGGTCATATGAGTATTACTCTATCTGATGTGTAACTGATGTTATTAGAGTGACGTTACCACTATGTGATCCAGTGTTTCTTTAAAATGAGTGTTCTTCTACCCTATTATACTGATAACTCATACATTAAACAGTGCCAGCAGGGAGTTAAAGGAGAAGGCAGATGAAAAAGTTTCCTTCTGACAGTATGCTGGATCCCAGCTGGTATGTCTGGAGGTGAAATTTCTGCTAATTTGGGAGGTGGTCATCAAGCCTTGAGAAGGCCACACAACTTTATTCATGTGAACAGCCAAGCAAGGGCACAAAGTAAGAGACAGTGATGGGAAAGACCTACTGAGTGGGATGCTTCATGAAAGCTCTGTACTACAACATGGTGGATCAACCCAAACATGCACACCTCAGTTTTCTTGGGCCAGCAAACCCAACCTCAACAATGCCTTTGGATTTAAAATGCTTCACTGAAAAAGAGTAAGGCAGAAAACATTCAATGTTTTCTAAACAGTTAAAAGAACCAGCTCTTTAATACTTAAAAGCACAGGAAAATCCTTCCTCTCCTCTGTTGCTAGAAGCATTCAAAAATGGATCTATGAGTATATGAATTCACGTTTCCTACTGATACAAATGGGTATGGCTCTACTGAGCCAGCAAAGGTCTGTCCTTGGTTCATACAGATTACTTTTTGAATGCTGCCACCAATAAACGACTGATTTTAATTTTCTTTAATTGTAGGGTTTGGCACCCACAAGTATTATAAGGCAGTCCAAGGTGATAAATCAGCTGAGTTTGCTCTGCGTATGAGATGAGCTTCTCCTCCTCACGTTTTAGTTCTCTTCACACTCCCCTACCTGATCTACCTTTCATCCTGCCCTCATTATATGCTTCCACCCCATATCCTAAGGCTTAACCTAAAGCTTATTGAAGTAAAACGTAAAACCTCATTGAATGCAACAGACTTTGGATGAGGCCTGTAGTGATTAATCAGCATGGATAGTGATCACCTCTGTGAGCTGCTGAATACCTTCAGGTCTCAATAACATCAACAAATCTCACAGGACCAAGCCCATAGCTAACTCATGGTACCAGGACTAATGAGAGCCTAAGACATCTTGCAGCTTTTGGGTTTCAGAAGTTGTGGCATATTGATCTGACAGGCAGAGGAGCTAGTGCATTGGTATCGGGAGGCTCTAACAAAATATTTCACAGGATTGGGAGCTTCTTAGGCCCATCCCAAATTTTCATTTGAATTATCCCAATAGGCTTTTCCCTCAACCCTCCTGGCGTCTGCTAAGGGAAAAAAAAAAAAAAGAGATAAAAAAAGGTAATTCAGGTTCATGTTCTTTTGTGTTTGCTCCTACTGAGCACAATAAACTGACATGCTGCTTTTAATTAGCATTTAGTTAACTGCTCATTTTTTGTGCAGAAACTATGCACCGACTCCAGTGAACACAGAGGTGCTGAACTGAGTGTGGGGGCAGTGCTGGTGGGAAGATTGGGTGGAATGACTTGAAAAGCAACTATTTAGATTCAGTTCTTGGGCAACTGAGCAAGTTCTAAAAGCAACTATTTAGATTCAGTCTGATTTCAAACCGTGCAGATATCAACAATGGAATTTGAATAGAAAGCTGATTATTACTAATAATTTACCTTAGGTAACAAACTTCAAGTCACTATGCATTTAAAAGGTAACAGGGTCCTACCACTATAACACCAGCACAACCCAAACCTGAGCTCAGCAATCAATGCTCAAAATCATGACAAACAAATAACATCTTCCATGGTAAAAGCACTACATTTACATAGCTGTAAGTGATTTCATCCCCACAAGTTTTGCACAGTCACTGCTCTTACCATTTCCATTTGTCCTCCTTCCTGCCCAATAGGATAGATAGCTACCTAAATACAGCTGGCTGCACCTTATTTCAGTAAGAATGCAAGACCCAGCTTTTGAAAATCAGACTATATTTTCAGGAGAACACTGGCCTCCTGTGAGCCCTACTCCTTCCTCTACCACTACTCAGCGCCAGAAATCTTACTAGAACTTGAGTTTGGAGTGAAGAAAATTACCTATTTTGTTACCACAATTCGAATGAGCTGCTTCTTGAAAAAACTAAAGTTCATCTTGGCAAAAAAGGGAACTAATTAAGTTATTGGTTGAATTCATAAACAGGGTAATAGGTTTTCTCTACAGACTTGCAGATGTGTATCACCACATACACAAACTTGTAAAATGAGCTACTGCATGTGAAACTTGCACAACTCTTCAACAGAGAAAAAAATATATTTCTCACCTTTTCTTTCCCAAGTTCAGAAATACTGAAATATTGTCTTTTTTTACCAAGTTTAAGAAAATATTGATGGCCATCCTTGTTTGTCCCACCTGCTGTTCTTGGTCAGTATTCTCCAGACAGGAGCCTGAATTCACTGGTGAGCTGGATTAGTTGGAAGGCCCTGGAATTCTTATCATACCCTTTCTTTACTATCATGGGATATTCAACCCCAGAAGCTGTGCCATCTTTGTTGGAAAAAAAGTTTAGGAAGTTCTTCAAGACAGAAACAAGGCATTTAGGCTTTTCAACTCATATAGGACACCTGGACATCTTTACCATTATTTCATTATTAATACTGCAACAGGAACTTCATTCATGGACCAGAAGCCACTTACGTGGCCTTGTACTTCATTTACAAAAGTCAGAATAACAAGGTGGGCCTGTCATATGGGCTTCACAGTCAAATTCACTGTATACTTATGTTGATCTGCACTGCAGCTATTGCTGCAAGCTGAGGAAAGTGGCTTAATTCCTGTGCACAGTCTCAGATGCAGTTTACATGGTTAGACACCTCTTTACTTAACAAATATTCCTAAAGAGACATGAAATGTCACCCGTTGGAACACAATGCATCTAAAGAGAGGAGACTGCTTTTTACAGGGCTACTGTAAGAACAGAAGTAACAGTCTGGCATCACTGCTGTTGTCTGCTGCATAGGTGCTGATGAATCCTGAGCCCTCTGCTGATACTTCTGTACTGAAGTTATTGACCTTCTCTCAAGGTACTGCACCAAGATCCTGATAAAACTGGATCTGTTGAGGATAGCTTGTTATATCTGAGGAAGTATGAGCAATAATCATCACCGAATACCTAATTTTTTTACATGCCTTATAAAATCATGTTGTTTTGGATTACTGAAAGGTTGCTGGAAAGTCACTCAGCATTACCAGGATATCACTTCATTATCATTTGCTCATTTGTGGTATTTTCATAAAGGAAACAAACACAAAATAGACCAAAAAAGGGATGCACTGATGCAGAATAGTAAAAATCATAGTTTAAGATATTAATCACATTGAATCCTGTGAAGTTTTGGCAGATAATAAACGGGTGATAGATTGATCTCTAAAATCACATGCATATTATGAGCATAATCCTCACTCTAATGCAGGGTCGTAGAATTTTACAGTCTCATAAGCTTGCAAGGTTTCACCTGGAACATCAAAACAATTGCTAAAAGCGCAATAAATTCTACGGCTAGCCATCTGCTTACCCTCCTGACCTTTCAAATCTTATAAAAACCCAAGCTCATAATTTTTCACTATGAATTTCAACTTTCTTTTGAAATACAGAATATTCAGAAGGTTACTTCATCTTTTTCATGTAATAAAAAAAAGATCCATTCTATTTGACAATATTTTGCGGCAATAGACATTTTTTCTTGGAAGATTCTGAGTGCTATCACCAGAGCTAATGGGATTGTGGGGCACTGCCAGTTGTTTTATCTGGTTGGAAACATTTATATTTTGAGTCATTCCCTTCTTGTATGGTTTCAACTATCAGTCCCTATTGGAAATTATATCCAGTAACTGCTTTGGAATAAGCTTAAATAGCACCAGTTTCCTGTGTTAATCTCTGGTATTATGAATCACTCTGCTTTGGTTTTCAGAAAGTCATAAAGATTAAGGTTTCCTATTTCTCAGCATGGAACTATAATATATTCCCCTGAAGTTAATATTTCTTTTCCAGCTAGACAATTAGACAATCTGTCAGTACATGGTTTTAATACATTTTACTATGCCAATACTTTTATATGGCCAAAACCCTATACAGCATGTGTCAACACTTCTGAAGTGACACAAGTTAATAAGTAACCTATTGTAAGGATGCTCCCTTGACTTGAATGATAAGGATAGGAAGGAAAACTGGTAAGAAAACAAAAGAAAATTGAAAATTTTATATGCAAAGAAAATAAATTAGGGCATGTACATATCAAAGTTGAAGAAAATACAGATTGGGAACACCAGAAGATAGAAAGAGAACAACAGAACACCAAGGGATAGCTTAGAAACAATTAACAAGTGAAAGCCAAGCGAGGGCAAGGGCTTAAGACTGATGTTCTCTGTGTGAAACACACCAGAAGACAGAACCCTGATAGGGTAAAGCAGATCAGTTCTATGATGATTTCGCCAATGGGGAAAATAATATTCCATACCATCTTCTTCTGACATCTTTAGCAAGCTTGGGGAAGGATTGCTCTTTCTTCTAAGACACTGAAGAGAGATCTGATATTGCTCATGGTCAAAGAAGTCATTGAGATGGACTTGGTCAGATAATGGAATTTTAATCCTTTCTCTGAAAGTGATCCTCTCATTTCTTTTAGGGGTTGGGTTTGTTTCCCTGTATCAGGTATAATGACATTATGCATGCTTTTCACAGGGATATCAGAGAGCCACTATTTAATATTCATAAATACAAGCAAGGTGAAAAATACTGTTATTCACTCAAAACAGGTTTGACAGTTCTTTAATCAACAAAAAAATTTACGTTCATCCTCACCGGTGAATAACTACAAAAATTATAATGTCCACATGCAATTTTAAAACTGATTTGATTTTCAAAACAATACAAAAAATTTCCTAGATTAACATTACTAATTCTCCCCTACCCCAAATTCATTTGGAGTCACACACTATTTTCTTCAGTTTCCTGATGAGATGAAATCTACACAGTCTGTCCATATGGCTGTCTCCTTTAATAACCCTTGAACTTCTTGGTCATTTTTAAAAAGGCATAGCTTTCCGAGGTGTGAAATTTCGGCAAATATCATGAAAACAGTTGACTATTGAAAAGAGATCCAAATTATTGCCTCAGCTGAGGGAAAGATCTTTTCCCATTCTCAGAGATAAGAGCCAGCAAATCAGCACACTTGTGCTCTGAACAAGCCACAGCAATTTGTCCAGCCAAATAAACTGGGGATGCTAGAGGGAGATAGGCTTCCTGCAAGAGAGAGATTGTCAAGAAATAATGAGAGAAATGGAGGAAACTGGTTGTAACTGGCAGTAGGAAGCAATTAGGGGACATAAGGCACAAATACATGAGAAGAATGATTTTTAAACCCAGGTTCTGCTCACAAAACAATGTTTCTTTAAAAGAAATATAATTAGAGTACAGTACATTAGCTCATTTCTTTATGAGCTGTCCTTGAAATTACTTTGAAATAAAAGGTGTGAGTCATAGTGTTTCAAAGAAACAACAGGAGAATACCTGCTTTTGCACCAAACTTTAGTATGCATGAAGAACTGAATAAGAATCTGCTTATGGAAAACATGTAGTCAGAATTTGTATTAGGAGAAAGAGGTCGAATTATAATACTTGGCATATTCAGTGAATTAAGGTACCCTACTGTTCAGCCTGGCAGCAAAAATTTTTTTGCTAACAAATCTGTCCGTTGCACTATGTTAGCGAAGTACTAAATACAAACTCCTTTGTAAGTATGTGTGTATACTTCAAAGGAGCTCTCCCAGCACGTGAGAGGATTGGGACTGGCCACCATGGAAAGGAACATCTGAAGAGAACCACTAGGAATACTGCAGAAGAAGAAGAAACAATGCGTTAATTTAGCATAATTTCCTGTTCTCATTACAGTCAGTGAAACAAAAGATGAACTGGTGTAGCGCCATTTCTTTTCTTGTTACAGTCATTGTCACAAGGCTGAGGAGCTCAGCTTCAGTTTATGCTGGTCTCAACGTAGTGTGCTCTCACTTCTTGCAGCCTTTTAATTTTTTATTTAGTTGGGAATCTCCCTCCTTCCTTGCAGTAAATGTGTTTGGAGACAGTATTATTCTACACATTTCTTACGCCACCAACGCCAAGATGATTTCAAAGTAGTTAAGTGTGCCATATATAAGGCCCATGCAGTACCTGAAGGCGTGTTGTGTTTCAGGTGCCCCATTCTATTTTATTTGTTGCTGTTCTGCAGTTGAAGCTTCATTAGTTCACAAGAGCTGAGATTTGGCCTTTTCTAGAATGTCACTATCCTAAAAATGGCTTTATTTGCCCCAGTTCAAAACCGATCTATTGTAAAGTTTATTTTTTTCTTGGCTTAAACTTAAACTTCAGGCACAGAATCCTTTCTTGTGTTTCTTTTCCATGTAAAGTAAATAGTCAGCCAGTGCAAAGTTATGCAGAAACTGCTTTTTCATCTTTGGGGTAAAACTGACATGGAAGGAAAAAAGTGTAACCAAACCTAACTCGTAACCTACACTACAACACAGACAGCTGCTCACATACCATACAGAGGAGCCTATGGTGGCTGCCTGCTTGAAAGTAAGTTCAGCGAGGAGTTCCTAGAGGGTACAGACAAATAGCATGCATTGCAATACACATTTTTCCATGGTTCAGATTTGCTTCTCTCCAGAACATTCATAGGAACAGAACAGACACAACTTCCCACAACTGCCAACAGTTGTCCAGCGTAACTCGTTCAGGGCAGAGGACAGATAGAAGCACTTTTCTAACCTCCTCTCTCTATTACTAAAATGCAAAAGGCTCTTCCTGGGACAGATCCAGCTTGGGGAGAAGCAGGGAAGCCCTCCAGAGCAGCAGAGCAAAGAAACAGATTTGGGGATGAAGAACCCAAAACAGATTATAGGCCATGTATCTCACATTATGTCCTTTTTGGTCACACAGCCTTCAGTAAGGAAAAGTGGTAGTTGAGGAAGGACAAGTAGTCCTGGAAATTAATAAACATCTTAAACATCAGCAGCGGTTGCCATAGCAAGTACAATAACATAAGTAGCATGCAGGTCACTGTGCTCTTTTGATCTGATCATTACTGACAACAATTTCATCTGGTAATTCTGAAAGGATGGAAAATTGTTTTCTTAAAGAAATACCATTAAGAATTTAGCAAGGAGGGTTTTGAAACCAAGAATAATGGATACTAATGTTGCAGTAATTAAGTAAATCAGAGATGACGAGGGTGAAAGTGAAAATGACATAGTTAAATGGGTAGAAAAGGAAACAAATACCAAATTATGATCACCTACAATTTTAATTGTTCCACTTTCCATTTACTCACCTGGGGGAACAGGTGGCAGTTGAAATTTATTTAATGGCATGATGAAAAACAAGGCTTCATCTTTTCTTTTACAGTAGATGTGAGTCTGAGATTATTTCTAACATTTATTTCTAATAAAGGAGAACCTTTATTCAGAATGCTAAAGATAAAACAATAGATTGGAGGTTCCATTAGCTTTCTAGTGCGAAAAATCCTGTGTTGCAACCAAACTGAGTCTGTCTAATTGAGGTCATGATTTGGACAGTCACAGAATGGATTGCTGAGCAGAAAAGTGATCTCACTGACACCGTGTCAGTGGCCCATTAGCACCACAGCCTACAGTAGGATAAGCATGGTTTAACAACAGAATATATTCAGTGTTTGACAGGTTCTGATATAGTTTCTTTCAACATGCCTCCCTCACACTGCCTCACCAGCAGGGTCCCTTTCTGTCCCAGGGGACGAACCCCACTTTTCTGCTGATATATTAAGAAAGCAACACAGAAAGCACGGACGCTGCAACTTTCAGGCACAAAATAACTGTGAGAAGGGAGCTCAGAATTGCCTGCATGTTAAGTTCATCCTCACATTTAAGATCTGCACGTGGTGGCGCTAAACAGACTTCAGAGAAACATGCTCTTTCATTCTGTGATATACTCGTCAACCTTGATAGTTCAACCTCATTTGAATAATTCCTGTTCCTCCACATTGATATCAGGTTTGCTTAACGGAAAAGTATTTTAAATGCAGAGGAGATAATCATAACTATTACTCAACCAGAATACAGTTGATTAAACACAACAAAATAGTACCTTGTTCACAGAATCATAGAATAGTTTGGGTTCGAAGGGGTCTTTAAAGGTCATCTAGTCTGACCCCCCTACAATGAGCAGGGACATCTTCAACTAGACCAGGTTGCTCGGAGCCGCGTCCAACCTGACCTTGAATGTTTCCAGGTATGGGGCATCTACCACCTCTGTGGGCAACCCGTTCCAGTGATTCACCAGCCTCACTGTAAAAAATTTCTTCCTTGTATCTAGTCTAAATCTACCCACTTTTAGTTGAAAACTGTTACCCCTTGTTCTACCACAACAGGCCCTGCTAAAATGTTTGTCCTCATCTTTCTTATAAATCCTCTTTAAGTACTGAATGGTTGTTACAAGGTCTCCCTGGAGCCTTCTCTTCTTGAGACTCAACAACCCCACCTCTCTCAGCCTGTCTTCATTGGAGAGGTGCTCCACCCATCTGATCTTTTTCGTGGCCCTCCTCTGGGAGAGAATGAAGTAGACCATGGTAGTGGATTATTATTGTTGGAAGAAATATGAATTACTTTTTTTCTTTTGTTCTGATTTTTACCATGGTTGAGAAACTCTCTGAAAATCAATACAAATTGTTACTAAACCATAATTTAGAATAATGTAAAAAAAAAAGTCAAAAATCTATATGTGTAATTGTTGATTTTCAAAAATTCAAACTACTCAATAGCCTTGGAAAACTACACCAGTAAAATCAGCTTCTCATACAACCTCCTGTTAAACCCTGGGCTGCCCTCCCTCTCCAAGTTTCAAAGGTGAAGGTTTGATTCTGCATGATGTATGTGCAAAGAGACCAGCACTCTGTGAAAACAATTCTAATAAGATCGCTGCACAGTAAAATACACCAGGTCTCCTCATCCCCTTTTCTCTTTGTAAATAAATCCACTATGAGATGGGCTGAAGATTTCATTTGACTTGGTAGTGAATGAGATGGGTCTGATTCTACAGACTTGTTAGTCTTCACGGCATACATGCTGCACTTCATTTTTCAGCCATACTATATGTATCAAAACATCAAGTATGATCATCATCACAAACAGCTCAACATGAGAATATTGTCCAGCAAGGCAACACGCTCATAGAGGTATTTGATTTCATTCAAAGTTTCACTTTCACAGTTTATGAAAGAATTATAAAAAAATAGAGTATGGATAGCGTAGATTTCTGTACTAAAGTAACCAACACTGTAAAGTTTGTGTTTGCGGACTTAAAGGGAGACACGTCCATAGGAATAGGACAGCAGTATTGACACAAAATATCTTATACTTATATACCTTATATTATCTACAATGACATTCATCCCAAAGGCCAGCAGCAAACTTGCTTTACATACCAAGTCCTTGATCTGTAATCTGTTTCACTGCACAAAATGATAGTTTCCACTATCTGCTTCTCCTTCTCTATTAACATTTCAGATGGTGCTTGTTCTCTAAGATAAGAAATGTCAAAAACCAAAACCAACTCTTAAATCTAAAGTCATGGCAGCAACACTAGTCAAGTAAGGAAAAGATCAAAACATGTTAATATCTCTAGAAGACCACAATTATGAAAGAACATGGGGTATTACCGCCTCCTTGCCAAACCACTAGGCACTACTTGTGCATGCGTCCGTGAATGCATGTAGAAACTTAGCCCTTCCAAGAAAACATGGCAATATTCCCTTGGAGAAGTGAAAAAGCTAGAGAAGTTTCAGGTTCGGCAGAAATTTTCACCTTACCTTACCCTTACTGTATCTTACCTTACCCTACCCTTACCTTAATTTAACCTTACCCTTACCTTACTTTTTTTTTTTTTTTTTTTGGGGGGGGGGGGGGGATGGCCTGACAGGCTTGGCATTTCTTTTTTTGGGAAGCTACACTGTTCTAATTTAGTTATTTACTTAAACAGTTGAAATTAGTTAACTATATATGGTAATAGACACTTAGATGAATGAATTATGGATAGAGACCTGCCATTATGTTATCTCACTTTTTAAAAAACTTCTTGCAGGATACAGACATGTGGCAAAGCAGAATATGTCAGTATTTAATAATACATTCAATTCAAGATGTATGTCAGCTCTGGAATGTGTATGCATATGTGAGTGAATAGTAGCGCTTATTCACTTTCTGTTTACACATATTTAAAAGCTAGAGAGCCAATATCGTAAGAGTACAGCTGGTAAGTGTCTATCCAAGGCAGTACTGCATGAGTTTCTGATTTGTGAAAGAGTTGTAAAGGAGAACAAAAGACTTTTAATCTGCTTGAATTCTTGGATCTGTCAGTCTTTATTCAAAGTCTGTGGAAAAAAAAGACGACACTCTTTGTAGATGATATAATGGTCTAGCCAGACCCAAGAACAAAAAAGCAGCAGAGATGAGCACTGTGAATTAGGGCATGACAAGCAACATAACCTTCAGACCGGAGATTTCACTACCGACAGGTTACAGCACAGCAAGAAAAACCTTGCTCTTCACTTCATGGCTCACATGCTTACATCATCTTTAGTAGCCAGCTGCAATTAATTTTTCTTCTAAAAGACATTTTTTTTTTATTTTCCATTGACTATATTTTCTTATGGTTATTAATTTTCTTTTAACTTCAAAATACATTTCCACTAATCATACAGTTACTCACTTTGGCAGAAAAATTCAGTTAAAATATTTGTTCGTATTTATCATTATGCCAACAGTTTTATAATCACCACAGTGGTCTCCATGCTCACCATCAACCATATTATTATACTATACAATTTTTTCCTCAGTCCGTGACACCTCTAATTAATAAAGTTAAATGGTTGTAGATGGCCTCTAATTTCCCAGCCCATGTCTGGCTTTCCTTTGCAAGCATCAGTGTATTCTGTCTAAATCTTCACGGTCATCATTCTGTTGTCTTTAGGAAACAGAAGTCAAGAGCATCAGAAAGACCATGTTTCCTAGTAACTCCTTTCTACAGCCAGTCTGAACTGGCAGGGACTGCATCCTTCCTAAACTATATTCCTAATCCTATTGTGAAGGTTTTTCCTGGCAAGGGAAGGTTTTTCCCTTAGTTTCAGTAGCTATTTCCTACTGACCAGTGTTTCTAACTGACAACATGCTCTTTTCCACCTAAAACACCCTGGAGTTTCACGTTATGAAACCAAATACATTCTCATCATTACCTGCCACAAGTTGCTTGCAAATCCCCATGTCAAATATCTTAAAGCTTAACACTCTAAAGGTCGCATTTACTCACATTTGGGCAGATTCTAGTACTGATACCTTTTTGTACCATTCTAAATATTTTCTCTGTTTTTCACACTTCTCTGCGACAAGTACTTTGCACTGCAATAAGGACTTGGGTTCTTCTGACATGCCCGAGGATCTCAGAGTAGTAAGTTTTCATAATGTGCTGCTAGATATACAAATTTTGTTCTTGATTTCTGTTTGTCTAAAAGACTACTTTTGCATTATACAATAGTGCTGAATAAACAATTTGATCGCTACTTTGCATTCACAGTCAGGTTAATTATTACCAAAATGCTTACATCCTTTTTGTTGCTCTAGAGAACAGGAAAAAGTACTCCGCCTCTTCTCATTTAAAAATAAATGCCGACCATTTTGGAGTACATTATTTTACGTGGCCTCTAATTCAGTGATATTACCCCACACTGAAAAACAGAACGTGGAGAAACAGAGATTAAGTGGGGGAAATCTAAGGCAGGACTAAAATGCAGACTCATGTGTGCATGGAAAGGGCTCACAGTGTTTGCAGACTGTACAAGCATTCATAGAACAGACATAACTATGAATATTTGTGTGATATTGAGACTTTTAGATTGCTGGAGTCTCTGAAAAAAAAAAGTAAAATGGAATATTTATTTGGGCTGCACAGTCAAAAATAACACTACCCTATAGCTTTACTAGTGGGTACTCCTATGACTCTCTCTACAGCCCAGAGCAATGCAATTTATTTCTCAGAACAGTCCACTGTACATCCCTGTTTATTCTAGCTGGAAGAAAACTATGAGCACACATCTACAGCTCTGTGAACAAGTTCCAGGTTCAGCTACATGCCGTACCTTTTCAACTGTTCTTAACTGATTCATGCAGATTTCTTTCTGGCTGAATATTTCATGTTTTTTTCTTTATTTTATTTTTATTTTGTTTAGACTCAGCAGAGTCATTGCAGCCATTAATGAGTTCCACAGGTCAGGAAAGCAAAGATATTTTCCCATCAGATTCCTACTAGAAATAGTGTATGAGAAGAACTGAGGCAAGAGAAGTTTGACATCAATGTGAGTTGAAGCTAAAAACCTCTCTCAAGAATCTCAATTAATGATCTTTGATTCAAGAAATTATATTAGATTGTTAATTATTTCTCTTCCTCTCCTGAATTTAAACTTTAGAATAACAGTGCTACATTTGGCTTGGGAGTACATAAGTTGAAATTACAACAAATTTTCAAATAAAGGAAAGTAGGAAGTTTAGATTTTAAATGAGAATCTCTTTCAGCTACAAACATCCTTGCAAAGAGTGGCAGGACAGCTTAAGTCTTTGTCCAAAAATCTTTTAATCAACTGTATTATCAGGGCTTAAACTGGCATTACTAATACTGTATTTATTTACGAATGTTACAGTATTAACTTCACTTCCACAGTCTTAACACACCATTGCTTTTTTCCCCCCAGAACACATACAGGGTTGTGTGTTGTCTTTTTCCCAATTCCCATAGAAAATCCTCAAGGTGAGGATTTTTTTTTTTTAAGGTTCTCTGGGACAAGGCAGCTTGGGAAGCCTTCTGTCAAAAAACGAGGGTGTTATTTAACTAGAGTTTATCGCTTCTTGCTACCAGGACACCACACTTCTTAAGGGAAAGAAAAAAAAAAAAAAAGGAAAAACAAGGGAAAGGTGATAGATTATTCTGGATGTTTTGTATCCCAGATATACCCACTCAAACTGCCAGCTTTTCCAGAGCACGTTTGAAGACTGTGAGGATGGGTGGTAATGGGTTTTCACTGCACAGAGAAAAGAGAGATCACAAATAGAGAAAACCTGAAAACCTCTCCAACGACAAATGACCCAGTTTGTTCCTCCCCAGTAACTGTAGCAACTTGGTGCAGCTTTGCAGATCTATGTCATTGCTGCTATGAATTGGTTACTTTAAATGGTTCCTCACTTTTCTTAGCGCTAGGCATGGCAAATTACCTGTAAGTAATTTTGGGTCAGGTACACCAATTTTTGGTTTAAAGTTTTAATTATTTTCTCCAGCTTCCACTTACTCTTACATAGCCTTTGCTCAGTTTAAAGAGAGTCAGCATACATAACAATTTGTATTGCAAGGGATGTGATACAGCAATTTGAGAGAGGATAAACATTTCGGATCAGATTCCTTTCAGTTTGATTCTCTGCTGATACTTTTACTGTGGTTGTCCAGATCAGACCCTCAGCTTCTGCCTTTTGTAGAACCTGGGCAGACTTTCAATTGTCTGACCTTTCAGTAAGCCATGTTTTCTCCAGATGCCAAAATTGAATATAATTTCACTTTATTCACTATTAATAAAGTGTAAACAACATCAATGCCTATTCTTGGCAAGGTGCCTGAATTAAATAGGTCTCTTAATGTATCTTCTATCTGTATTACAGAGCTATTTAAAAGCAATATGCCAAGTATGCTGATGATAAAAAGACCCTTTTTCATTGGTTTGTTTTTAAGCTCCATATATTCCCAGTGAATATTTTCCTCAGCACAAGCAGTTGCCAATACAAGCCTTTGTATTTACAATGCATAAATTACTATCTAGCTTTACAAAGAAACTACTATTTTCCTAAGCAAGATTGTCAACTCTCTTTCTCTAGATGCTAAAATTCCAGGATAAATATTTATAAAGGCGGTGCTTATCTCCACACTCTAGTGAAAACTACCCACTGGACAACTGATGCAACAGAAGGTTTCGCCCTGCTGTGCTTCTACAGGTCTGATCACTTTTGGAAAAGATAAATTATTATTTAAATAGTTGCCCAGGAGATTTTTTTTTTTTTTAACTGAATAGATGTTAGCTACAAAACTTGGAAGAAAGTCATATCAAACATTTGCATTAAGGTAATGCTGACTGTAAAAAAAGACAACAGTAGTCACAAACCATTCTTATTTTAGACACACCATCTATAATCAAAGATTAAGTTAATTTATTACAGGCCTGGAATCAGCAGACAGATTTGAATAGTCAGGTCCTGAGTAACATCTTGTTGATATTTTTAACTTGAACTCTGAACCCTCTGTTGCCAGTTTCTCCTGTTTGAACCAAGTACCCACCATTATTTTTACTTCAAAACTTAAATAAAAATGCTCAGAATTTAAAAAATAAGTCTCAAAGAATCCTACTTGACTATACTATAAGTATTATGCTCTACCATAATTACTTAATACCATTACTGCTGTATGTATTCATGTATAGTCTAAACCAAAGGATTTCCAAGATATCATGCCATAGTTCAATGTTGGGGGACCTATTCACTTTTCTTACTGCGCTTAAGCTTCCCACTGCTATGTCCAGGGATGAGCTGAAATAACAAACCACAAAGATTCAATTCTGAAGCACAAAGACATTTCTTTTCCTACTTGGTTAGTAGAATTATCTCAGGAGTAAATTTTCTGTTCTATATTTAACAGATATTGTAAGGAAGATTGCTTGTATCTTGCCGTGTCAGGAAGAAGGAACCACAAAAAAAAAGTACTTAGTACCAATAACTAGAAAATATTCTGTCTGAAGAGTAACAGGTGTCTTCTTCCCAATTTTAGATGGCTCTTCCAAAAAACCAACCAAACACCAATCTGGAGTCAAACAGTGTAAACTCTGGAGAACAAAGATATAATTTCAACCCTCTTGTGTCAGTAGAGTGGAAATCTTTCTGAAACTCTAGTAGCACTTCATTGCTTAAAAGCTGAGCTTCAATCACTGCTCATAAACTTTGGTTTTTCAGATGTCAACTTGGGAGGACCTGAGGCTGTTTGTACAGCATGTGGTGATAGAGTACAGCACTGAAGATAGCCAGGGTTCTTCCTACAGTGCAACCACGTTGTCAAACAATGAAACACTTATTTGCATCTTTACCCAATAAAATTCCATATAAACATAGGTGCTGATGATGTAACATTATTTATGGATAACAGCTGTCATATTTCCCAGCTGTTTCCTTGTTGCCTGCTATAACATATGTTAATTTAAACTTGCACCAAATGTCATGGATTGTTTGCAGTGCTCCAGCTGCAGCTTGGCAAATTTTTTCTTTAGGTTTCAGTTGGCTCTGGAAGCAATTACACAGACAGCCCATAACAGCATAAACAAGTCTTGTGTGGCTGCTGAGCTGTTCGTTAACTCAGCTAAGTGAACGTTTGCTGGAAGAAGCAAAAAATGGATATGAAGTACCTCACTTATCTTCATTTTCTGAGGTATTTTTGGATGTTGTTAGTTGATAAACTGCAGGGGACACTGGAGTCAAAGAAATCTTTAAGGAAAAACGCATGACAGAACAATTTTTTTATTTCCTCAATGATCATAAAATAAAATAAGTTAAATCTACATTTCTAGATAAATCATGGATCTCAAAGTGAGGTCCTCACTTTGCAAAGGCAACCACAAGAATATTAATTGTCTTAACATAGCAGGATTGGGTTTTGTGTGACAAACTTTACAATCGATAAAAGGTTGCCATATAAGATGAAGAGAAGAAAAAATACCACAAACTGAATATCACAGTCTGTGCACAACTTTCAATGTACTGCATTGCACAGTAGGAAAAAATATGTAGCAATGAATAGTTTAAATTAGAAAACTGAAGGTGGAGAAAAAAAAACAACGAGTAGGATTGACGGGACTAGTCAGGCATGTTGGGTTTCTTTCTCATGGGAAACTTTCAATCAGAATAAATACCATCTACATGCTGAAGGCAAAGGCTGATACAGAGGGGAGGCTCTGATTTCTCGTACAACAGCTTATGCCATCTCTTCTCTACCATGCTGCCTCTTCCACAGTGGGACGCTGGCATTTCTTTGAAACACGCAAACAGCAAAAACACCTCCTGCTTTCTTTTTCCCCTATGTTGCCATCAGTTTTCAGAGATGATATTTAAATTACGCTAAAGGTCAGCCTTGGCAGACAGAACAACTTATATCTGCTTTTCAGAGCAGGGTAAAGATCAATATACAGAAATGGAACTTACACTTGTGTAAGCGTACAAATGATAAGATGATGCCAGCAAGCACAATACAAATATCGATCTATTTAAATATGTGAGTAAATGGAAAACGAGAAAACATTATCTGTGGTGACAAACTGACAAAGAGGCTGGCAACAAATAAAAAGGATGGCGAGATAGGAAATCATTCTTTTTCTTATTATTTGTTTTTCCTTAAATTCACTTTGTATTACCTCTCTGCCTTTTCATCCTGTTTTCAAGTCACATTTTAAACTTTTCACAGAAAAATTTCTCAATATATGGAATATAATGTTTTAGATTATTAGGACGTAGAGCCACTGTAGAAGTAAAGGTCAGCAGAGAAACAGAATTCCTATGTTAATTATACTAGAATCAGGATATTTTCCTATAACAAATAAGAAACTTAAAGATCAAAGTTGTGTTGTGTTACAATCTGCCACAGACTTACACTACCTATTTTAACTATTACCTGTGGGAAAAATGACAGCTACAATAGGCACAAGGGTTTCCATTTCAATTTGGACAAAACAATGCACTTAGATATGCCGCAGGCCTCCAGCTTTTTCCTGTGTAGGTGTTCCTTTGTGTCACTGATAGTTACAGAGACAAGCCTGTGGGTCTAGCTGTGAGAAGTAGTGTGTGTCTGCGCTGTGTCCAGGGACCAAACGTTCCCCACTCTCTCACTTCAGATTGGGATGTTCTTCCACTCACTAAAATATTCTGTGGCATTTTATCATTTCTTCAGTAAGGATGCTTGCCCTGCATAATTCAATGTTGCCCAACAAAGAGAGGGTCGGTATATCTCCATAGGTTTACAGACCTCTCCTACAAGAACAGTTCTACAAATGCTACTGAACCACACAGAGACCAGAGCACTTAATCCTTCCTTTTCTGCAGCACTCCTCTGCCAAGAGTTGCTGCATTAGAGAAGGCTTCTAGCTTGTTGATATTCTGCCAACTGACACAAAAATTAAATTTCACCCAGTTGAATCAGCCTCGTTTAGTCAAGGGCCATTTAACAATTTTTTTGAAAACCTCAATTTCACCACCACAGTTAAACTCAAGAGCTTATCTCAGATAGAGTTACCATATCCTTAATATTGGCTTAATCCCTGAGCACAAAGCATAACGGATGGATATTATTGAACAGTGATTCCACTAAACGATGGATGCAGGAAACTTATTACAAAATTAGTTGTGGGTTGAAGGATGATGGAGCCGGACTCTTTTCAGTGGTTTCCAGCAATAGGACAAGGGGCAACAGGCACAAGCTAGAACACAGGAAATTCCATCTCAACATGAGGAAAAACTTCTTTACTTTGAGGGTGACAGAGCACTGGAACAGGCTGCCCAGGGAGGTTATGGAGTCCCCTTCTCTGGAGATCTTCAAGACCCGCCTGGATGCAGTCCTGAGTAATGTGCTCTAGGCAATCCTGCTTTAGCAGGCGAGTTGGACTAGATGGTCTCTAGAGGTCCCTTCCAACTCTGACAATTCTGTGATTCCATGAAATTACCCCCTTTTTTCATTTTGGTTTTTAAATCTTTCATCCTGAAGGCCAAGTATCCTCACATGCCATCTTAACCTTCCCCTAGAAGCTCTAGATCTCAAAAGATCTGGTTCAAAAAAAAAACCAACCCAAGCAGTTCTGCACTGTGGCACATATAGAATCACTTGATTTTGCACATTCAAATTCCTCTCTGCAAACATAATATCAATTTCTTTGAAATTCTAAAGACATTCTCTGAACCTTTGCTCTTAGTTTACATGTAGCAGCGTAAGCAGAAAGAACCCAGAAGACTTTGGATCAAATACTGAAGGTACACAACTTTACTATGGTGAAAGGGGATAAAATATTTGGCAGTTGTTTTGCATTTTTCTTCATCACAGATTTTCAATAGCACTGCATTAGATGGACTGATGTTAAGTTTCTGCCTACATGAAGAGATGAGGTGATCCTTAGTCGACTTTTCCATAGAATCATGAGCTGCACTTTGAAGTATACACTAAAGCTGCAAATTCCCTCTGCTTTTCCCACTTTCAAGCTGTAACATCTGAATTTTCCATTAGTGAAAGCAGCTGGGGACAGAATTCTAGCAAACACCAAATAGCATTTGGAGTTTCCTCTCTTGTAGGTGTTGAGACTTTCAAGCCAAATAACGAAACCAAGGAGACATACTGCCTCCCATTTCACACTCATTTGTTTCTGCTTCAGTGTTGGAATTTGTATTCATGATTTCTGGATTCATGTCCACAATAAAAATATTACAACTAGCAGGTTCAGTGTTATAGCACCCTTTACAAAACATAATGGAAAAGATGTTAGATTATCTTGATGCTATTAGTAATGAGATAAAGATGAAGGACAAGGAAAAGAGTTTGCTTCCACTAGTATCCACAGTAGAGGATTTAAAGAACTCTGTGCTACCTTTACAGAACAATCCAAACCTTCACAGTACTCCTGCTAGAGATCAGATGTATTCCATTAATGTAGTATGTAAAATCTTAATGGAATTGTTTAATATTCAGCTAGTTTACCAAAATAGCTTGTATACAAGTGCAATGCAAGCATTCAAAGGTTCATATGATATATTATTCCAAGAAAGTATCTATTTTAAAATAGACTATGCTAAAAGCACTTAAGTAACCTCAGCATAACTTTAAGGCTGCAGACTATAGCGTGGGTTTCAGAAATATGCCACAACAACAGACTTATTTTAAGATCAGAACTTGACATAACAGTCAGGCACTGGCAAGTTAGTACAATATAGACCCCTTTATCAGAGCATCAATATTGAGAAACAGACAAAAAAAAAAAATCACTGACAGTTTAAAAGAAAGTTTGTGAACAGAGACGGAAGGATATCTGAAGGAGTCTGTTATTCACATTATTAAAAAAAAAAAAAAAAAGAGTTTGTGAAAGCAACAGGTGAATTTTCTTGGGTGGGGTTGGGGGTGTGTGTGTCAAGAACAGCTCCACCTGAAAACTTTTACTGAAAACCTTTAAGGTATTTCACAAGGTACTGTTAGTTAGAGATGTCCGTCATGGTTATGTTTGGAATAGTTATTAGTGTAACAGAAACAGAGAGACAGACCTTATCACCACAGATACCTCCACATGATGATCTTGTCCTACATGTGCAAAACCTTCTACGACATGCCTGTCTTGCAGATTATAAACAATATATGACTTTGTCTGTGAAAACTGAACCTCTGTTATGAACTGCCTTTGTAACAGGCTCAGGCAGTTAATTCTGATAGCCAGCATCACTGTCATGAGTGCTGCATCTCTCTCGTAGCATGTGTCATCAAAGCCAGGGACCTCTCTATAATGCCTGCCACCGTCTGCTGGGGCTTTTCAATTCAGCCAGTGAAACTGCTTAATGATGCATCACTGAAAACAGTGCTCAAACCCCTTCAGCTAAAGGGCCCATTGGCCAAATATTTATGCTGAGGTTGCTGGATATTTCAGTATATTAATTGTGGATGTGCCATTTTCTAGTGAAAAGAACACTTTATCTCCCTTTCATTTTGTAAGCAACCACCTACTGCCACCACTTATTAGGTGTATTTAAAGCAAGGGCTTCACTTTTTGTTCTCAACTGTGTGATCACTTGGGACTCAGAATGGGAGGAAACAATTAAGCCTGCAAAAAAGTGCCATTGGTTTGCTGAGGATACCTCAGTCCTTTTATTTTTTCAGCTTCAGAAACAATTTATGCTAAGTGCTTGTTGAATGCTGGGCTTGAATCTCCAATATTTATTTAGCCATCTGATCATTTAAGAGATGACCTACCAGACCCAAGAGCTTTCTACATCTGGGAAATGAATTATTTCCTCTGATTTCTTGCAGCCTCACGGGCCCTGATGTGCCCAGATACATCATGAAAAATTTTCATTTGATTCTTTGGCTTGGAGTATGCTCAGGATACAAACCACAATGGCCTTACTGTTGAATGTCACAGTCTGGTCTAGGACATCAGAGGTGCACCCTGCCTTCTGCACTGACAGTTTCTGGTAAGCAACAGCTAACAGAGAACACAAATATCATAGCTCCAGCTAGATAGAAGTCTTTTTCCATCTTTTTAAAAATCTAATTTCAGTAGTAGTTGAAGAGTGGACTGAGACTTGCCATTAAGATAGACATTTGCCATTGTAAAAGCAGAACTTTTTTGCCAAAGAATCTGAAGTTTTCTCTTGTGCTTAAGGGTACCCCCAAAGCAGCACACTTTTGCTCACTGCATCTCTCCAATCTCTATAGCAGCAGAAGCCACCTTGTAAGATTGCAATCTCTTTTTAGGGAACCAGGACAGCCTCTAGATTACTGTGATAAGTACCTAACAAAATAAGTAAGCCTATACTAATCTTTTTATCATAGAAACCAAGGTGTTGGGTCAGTGCTTTCTTGACCAAGGTAGTCTTTTTCTGGCTTTAAAACCACTGTCAAATACTCTCAACAGTTTGGAGCCATGTCATTTATAGAAGTAGACTGAGCACTTTGTGCAATGCCTCTTCCTAAGCTTTGGCAGCTGAGAGCAGTTCTGCTGTCAGTGCTCTTGCCTGGATCTGAGGCTTTTCCTCACCCCTGGTAACCTGCTGCACTAGTGTCTCTGGCCAGTTTGGCCAGTCAGCCCTGCATCAAAGCTTACAGCCCGCTTTCACACATTTTCTTTGTTTTCTTCCTTTTCTGAGGAGGTGGTAAAGGCAATGCTTTGATGATACACTGAAAAGATGAAAGAAAGCTAAATCCTTACACTGAATCCGTGTCTCAAGTCACGCACTCAAATTCTGCAAAGCCCTGCCCTTCCCTTGTTAGGAAAGCAATAATTAAAAAAAAATTAGAAGTCCAACAGCCTTAAAGGTAAGCAATAATAGAGGAAAATGTTTAAAAATTCATATAGGTTTTTTTCCAAAACATAATGATCATAAAGGTACAGATCACATATTATGCAAACTTGTTTAAAAAACATTAAAATAGCCATGCTGGCTCAGCTCTAAGGATGTTTTTTCGAGTAACAGATATCTAGGAAAGACTCAAACAAGAGACACTTCCCCTCTTCTAGTATCTGGAGATACTTAACGTGGGCACTTCTGAGCCAAGAGTAGTGTCCTCGTATTAAAGAATCATGCCCGTTATCTGCCCGATCCCTCAACAAATGGAGGAGTGCTTTTAACAGCCACCACACGATGCGGCAAAGAGCTCCACAGTTAATTTCACACTGAGGAATAACCTCTTGTCTTAGACTAAGCAAGAATGAACACCAGTAATCTTGCATGGCCAGTGATTCAGGTCAGAGTCCATAAGTAACAGCAAAAGAGGGAATAAGACATTGTTTCTCAAACATGAGAAAACAAATTTAAAATGTATCAGGGTAGCAATCAGCTACCTAAGATTGACACATATTAACAGAACCTGAAAATATATTTTCTCTGAAAAATAAATTGAATTAATAATAAAAAAAACAAGTGCTATACAGCCTGCATTATGCAGCCAACAAGAAAAGTCACATAGGAACTGTTCTGTGACTTTCTGCAGAAGGTATAAACACATGCTTGTACGGTCCAAGCTGCAATATATTTATTTTTCAACTTTCTTCATAAGAACATGTTCTCTACAGGTGAGAAATACTGTCATCTTCAAAAATACCTTTACAACTTGCCATAAACAAGCAAAGTTTCAGGACTGATACTTCAGCCAATTTTTCCAGAACACTCTTGCGTTGAGTATATCATTCAACAAGCTTGACAGCTCCTGGAAGCAGCTTAGGTTTTTCTTTTTCCTTCCTAAATGAATTGAGTTTAAAGAATTTTAGTGTTTGTGAATCTCATCTAGAAGCCATTAACAGATAAATGAGAAATTACTCTCAAGTCATCACTATTAAAAAACCCCTAATTTCACAGCAATGCAAAAGATGATACATAGATGTATTACAAATACAAAAATGCACTGAAAGCCTGTTACATTCTCCTTGACGGTCACAGTTGCTCTCCTCTCTTGCCTTTCTCTAGAGAGCAAATAAAAAGTTGCTGAGCATGCAGAGTCTGTCCTGTTCCCTCCATCAGCTCTTCTCCCATGGCCAACTGGTCACTTGTTCCACAACCACCCCACAGTATCAGGTATTTTCAGGCTACCAGAGACTTCTGCAAGCCCCTGCTCTGACCACTTGATGTCAACAGATTATTGCCAAAGAGACTCATCCAGAAGTTTTACTCCCTGTGAACTCTGTAAAGTTGCTTGGTGTTTGAAGATACCTGAATAATTAACTCCTTGAGCTCACTGTAATGTGCATACTATAAAAACATACGGGCTGACACAATCTCTTCTTTGTGTCTCTGTAGGTGGTTTCTTATGTTGGCTGCAAGTCAATTCAATACTAAACTACACCCCAAGATTATATTTTTCCATACTAAATAACTGAGGTTAAATCAAATAGCTGGTCCTTTATAGCTCTTGGGACATTCCAGTTACTTTCTTCCTAGAGGACAACAGCAGTATATGTTAGCTCAGAAGTCAAAAGCAGGATGACAGCCACATCTAGCACCTAAAGAGGGTAAACTTGTAAATTTAGTTCTGACTTCTGTAACAGTGTCCACAGGGATAAAGGCAAAAATCATGACCTATAGACTCATCAGAAAACACTAAATAGCTTAGATCTGAGGAAGAAATAAAAGGATAGCATCCCAAAAGGATAGAAGAAATAAGTGTAAAAGTTGGTCCATGCTCCAGATGTAATCTAGTCTTTTATTTGAAGAGAAAGGCCCCCAAAATGCTTGAACAAGCTTCTAAACACTAGCCATTAAATGAAGTATGTTGCTAAAACCCTTGCTTATGTCTCTGCTTTTGAGGTTTTCCAGAGTAAATCTTCTCCTGTTGTTCCCAACAGCACTCTGAGAAGAAGGTATAAAGGGTTAAATGCTGAAGCAACGATTCATATTCCTGTGCAATTAATTACTTTAAACACTGAGTTTGGTTACTTCTAAAATATTTTGCCCAGTTTAGCATCACACTATGACTATTTATTTCAGTGTTAAAAGGAAAAACATAAAAGAGCACTATCTAAAACAGAGGGTTTGAGGATGAATTACTCAGTGCTCCACAGAAAATGTGCTTTAAAACCTTCTTGTTGGGGACACTGAATGCATTTATTGTCCTGAAAAAATTCAAATCCAGCATCTGTTGCCTTGTGTGTTTTACTGTCTAATGATGAGAGCACCTGTGGGATTTGTTTACAGCAAGGATTTCTGGATTTTTGTTTTGTTTTTTTTCATTCAGAAACAAAATGGGAAATTGAAAAACATTAATATCTGAATGAAGCAAGTTATGAGTTTTTTGACAGCTTACTGATTAATTCAGGTGGTTTCCAAATTGTCCTCTCTAAGAAAGCTGCAGTACTACAAAACAAAAATTAAGGAAGTGAGGAAAAAAAAAATAATTGTTTCTCCCAGTTGCCTACAATCTTATTGTATAGTCTTACTGCTTTGAGATAGGAGTCCTGACCCACTTCCGGAAGCATCTTATCTTTCTAGTTCTTGTCTAGGAAAATATAGTAAAGACTAAATGAACAGAAGAAATAGGTAGAGGCTGTACTTCACAGGAATGAAATTCCAATTTCAAGAGCAAATACAGCCTATGCAAAGGGAAAAAGAAAAAAAAAAAAAAAAAAAATTTTCCTTGTGCCCCTTCCTTTAAAACCAGGAGGTATCAGAGTTTCTTTTGAGAGTGGATGGCTTGGCATGACAGAAACCCCCTGCTCACAGCAGGTCTGCAGTCCAGGACCAAGCTGCAGTATTTAGTTAAATCAGAAATGAGTTTAATCTGCCCACCTATCTCCTTTCAAACCCCTCTTAGTTTAAAAGAGTGGTGGTAATCGAAGGGAATAAGCCAGGGTTGCCCCAAGGCTGGGCTTGGCCTTGGAAGAGAGCAGGGCTGGAACAGGCAGCACCTGAGCTGTGCCCACCTGGTAGCAAGTATTCATGGTCAAAAGAGTACTGGACATGGAAATCTTTCCACTCCTGCTTTTCTCTATAGGAGCCAAAATAAAAAGTGGACAACGTTCAGAATACCACTGCATATTTTAAAAGTAGCAAAAAGGACCACTGAAATGCCCCTTTATTCTTCTCATGTTGTGCTTTCAAGTACCCCATAATTTTCCATTTTGGTTCTCAAATTTTTAGAAGACTTTGGCTCTTCTCACTGCCTTTGCAGATTGTAACAAATTCTTATTTATTCTTAAAATGAATTCCTTAGTCTTATTACAAAGTGCTTCTGTTGATTATTTGCTCAATTTAAACTCAATTATTGCAAGATTAATTATCTTCCAAACAATATGCAGAAGAACGTAAAAATACCAGAAAAATCAGTGTGATGTCTGTCAGACACGACACATACAACCAATAACTCCATCTGGATCACAGAGCATAAAAGCACTCTGGAGCTCATCTTCAAAACTTGCCATAAGCAGGAAATTCAACCACAGGCACCGCAGTTTAGATGAGGGTCCTGGCAATAACACTTTGCTGTCACTATTTGGGAAATCTGCATTTGGTCACTGAAACGTGGCAGGGGGACAGATTTTAGTGCTTGTATTTGCCAATTCCTTGCTTTGCTTCAGAATAGTCTGAAAGATTTGTAATTTCCACTGGGTAATCAAGGGGGTTTTATTTGTTTGTGAGTTCCTCCCCCCCTGCCCCGTTATTAGGGAATTAGTTGCAGAATATGTGTCTGGAAGAGTGCAGAAGAAACACAGTGGAAGAGAGCTGTGGAACTGTGGAGCAGTACATTATACTGTGGGAAAGAGGAGTACACTATACAAGAAAGAGGTGACCAAGAACACCTTTCTTATGCTACTCGCTACATTTATAGAGTCCAAAGGCCAATAAACGTGACTCCAATATTAAAGAAAATAATTAGGCCTATTCTTTCAGTTCTCCAACTCTGCTAAATGAAATGATAGCCATATTACTAAAAACGCAGCACAAGACAGACTATTTTATCCACTAAGCTCATATTTTTTCAGCAAGCCTACTTGAAAGGAGGGAGGCTGCAAGCATATGGGTATTATTTTTTTATTAGGGGTCTCAAAAATCTGCTTCTAACCAATGTGTAAGTTCTCATTGAAGCCAAAAGAAAGGTCAGGTTTTCAGAAAATTACATTTTGCATAATTTTTCCCCTCAAAATAAAAGGGTGGGCAGGGTGCTTGGTGTTTTTCAGAGTAAGAGGCATGTCTTCCTAACAAGGAGGGAAACAATAGTTGCTTTTCATTTCCCTCTCCTTTTCTCCACGCAGGTGCAGAGAACGTAGGGCACTAGCAGTAGGTGGGGAGAAGAGCGCAGAATGGTCCCAGGTCTTGTACCATGAATGAGCGGGATCCAGCCAACTGCTTGCAAGCAAGAGGATGCTTGTGCCTATATGAAGCCCTGTCAGCTCGACGTTTCATCTTTTTCATCGTCTTTGATTTTCCTAAATCATACTAGACACCTTTCAGTAGTGTTTGCAAAGAATACAACACTAATTCTGAGAGAAATCTGTTAAATGTCCTGCAAATTCAGCCAAACATCTACAGAGCAAAAAAACATTTGAATGCTACAAATGAATCCAGACTCTTTAAGACAAACCAGGGCCCCAGTACACTCCAGGGCCTTCATGGTTAACCTCTGTTCCACCTGCTGTAATAATTTTGGAGAAGATGACAAGATTCTGAAATCAAAGTACTAAAAAAAAAAAAAAAAAAATCAACAGAGGGAAAAAGTTTTAAGAAGTTCTGTAGGTTACAGTTGCCAGGGAAACCACTTTGCAGCAGCCATATGGTCAGGAAATCTATTTTCTTTGTTCTCTGGGGGAGAAAAAAAAAAACCACAACAAAAAGAGGTATTTTGGTGCAGAGTGAAAAAAAAAAAATCCCACAAAAGTTACAGAGCAAAATATTCACACAGATACACTTAATCACTAATGAGAGAAAATTAATTACTTGCCAAACTGAGCTACAGAAATACAGCACTAACTAAAATATTGATATAGGGGATGCAGGTTCCTTTCTGCTTTATATTAATACTTCAAAATGAGCAGCTTCCCTTGGTATCAAAGCTCTTTACTGTAGGTGCAAGCTCTATAGACTTAAAGATGATCCCAGCACTGGTTCAAATTTTCTTTGCCACTGCTTTTCTTGATGCCTTGTGCTTTCAGCATAGGTACTGCTGCTCTAGGTGGGACCATGGTCCATAGACGTGCCTTTTTAAAACATTCACGGATTCGACAGAGTTGGAAGGGACCTTTAGAGACCATCTAGTCCAACTCCCCTGCTAAAGCAGGATTGCCTAGAGCACATTGCTCAGGATTGCACCCAGGTGGGTCTTGAAGATCTCCAGAGTAGGGGACTCCACGACCTCTCTCGGCAGCCTGTTCCAGTGCTGTCACCCTCACCATAAAGAAGTTTCTCCTCATATTTGAGTTGAACTTCCTATGTTCCAGCTTATGCCCATTGCCCTTCATCCTATCGCTGGAAACCACTGAAAAGAGTCCGGCTCCATCATCCTTCAACCCACCCTTCATGAACTTGTAAACATAGATGAGGTCTCCACTCAGCCTTCCCTTCTCAAGGCTAAAGAGCCCCAGCTCTTTGAGCCTTTCCTCATAAGGGAGGTGCTCTAATCCCTTAATCATCTTAGTCGCCACCTTTCAACCTTCCATATTACCAGGTTTAAGCAGAAAATTGAGGGAAGGGCTGGGGGAAAACTGCAGCAGCATGTTACATTTCCAGACCAGCATATGGCTGCCTGCATCCTTGCTGGCAATGAAGCCAACAATTGCAGGTCCCATGGATGCAGAGAGCCCTGACGACTGGAGGTGGCCAAGTGGCTCTCTGGCACCTGCCTCCAGGCCTGGTCCCAGACAGTGAGACCACATTTAAACTTGCAAAATTGCACTGCAACCAACTTTTCCTATGCAGTTTTGCAGAGAGGCCCCAGAGTCCCTCACAGCTCTGCAGAAGGATGATGAACCTGTTCAGTTTGGTTCTTTGCTCATGAATAGAAATAATACATTATTCGACTGGATCTCCTTCAGCTCATAAAGGGTTTCCCAGTGGAACTACTTACTTATCCACAATAAGACATTTGGAAGAGCTATTTAGTTCCCTATTACTAATAGCTAAGCAAGTGCTGGGGAAAAAAAAAAAGGAATCTTTTAAAATAAATTATATGCAAAATGGCAAAAAATACAGATAATCTGGTCTTACTCTGACCACAACTATTCAGTCCCACTTTTCAGAAACATATTGCCCATCTGTTCGAACTATTTGCTTTACTCTTACAGCAATATCAACAGAAATGTTAATGATAACAAACCAAATAGTTTCTGCTCATTATAAATAATGGATATTTACCTCCTCTAAATGGTGCTGCATAGATGTTCTCCAAAAACAGACTTAATTTAATTACATGCACAGTCACAACTTATGTTTTAAATCAGTCTACACTGACTTCAGTAGTGTCACAGATCTGCCAAAGAAAAGTCTAAGGTGAAAACAAATGCAGACTGTATCCCAGATCTATTTCTGAGTCTGTTTGCCCCTGCGCCAGGCAGCAATAAATGAAATCCAAACTTTCTTATAAAGGTGGTGACTCTAGGATTTACTGTATCCCTAACATAACTGCTGTCAAACAGGACTTCTCAAACAGGGGGTTTTCAGAGAAAGTGATAAAACGTATGTGGGTACCAGGACACAGGGATTTGTTCTAGTCACATCTGTAAATGTTTGCAGGAATAAAAAAATTGATGTCAAGGCAAAGCTTGCAACAATGAGGAAAGCATATTCCTTTTCCTCTTACACTCATGCTGATATTTAATCTGAACCCTGCACCACTCAGACTTCAGTGCTCAGGGCCCAGTGAATTAGTCATAGCATATAAGCCTCAAGACACCCTGCTGCGAGACTCTGTCGTTAGACCTTAGGAGGGATGCTCAGAGCAGGAAACTTAATTTCATGATAGACAGCTGTGTTCCGTGAGCAGGGAAATGTTGTTGGGTTTGGTTTTTTTACCTTTTCAGAAAAAGGGGACTGGAAATCAGATCTCTTCAGAGGCAAAGGAGTCTATATTTAATTGCAACATGAATTTTTATCTTTTTTTAGCAAGCCTTGGCTTGCTTTTTAAACTTTCTGTCTATCTTAATGTTCCTGGAAAGTCTCCATTTCAGGCATTTGCACTTGGCCTTCACCCCAGGCGCTGAGCAGCCCAGTCATCCTTGGCACTTATCAGATGCTACAACCTATTATACTCTCAGGCAGCACTGAGGTGCAGAGGGGCCAGAAGAGTTTCCCAAGATGGCGTGGACACTTGACCCATTCTTCTCAAGGATCTTAGTGATTGGGCAGGCTACTTAGAATAACCACACTAAGAATATTTTTGCTGGATCTTAGGCTTTCATAGTTACACAGCTGAAATCTTCTAGAGGTTATAGTTAGAAGTACCACGTGAAAGAACACCCTGAGGACCATGCCTGTATCTAAAAGTCCCCTGATTAAGACTGTCAAGAAACTAAATGGGTAAGTGAGAGCAAGGACCAGCCGACAGCAGTAGCATCTCAAATGTTCCCATTATTCATCACTCCAGCCACTTCAGTTGCAAAAGAAACTTTTCCTACCTACTTAGCCCAGCCTGTTTACCATGGCTTACCATTTTGTAACTGAGAACATTAGTTTTCCAGGAGCACAGCTGAAGACCTGGTAGCTACGTTATATTTTGCTGCCAGAGGAGATCATGGATTAGCAAGTCATTGTAATGGTGCAGGTACTTGTTTACCCAGACCTTTTCTCAGGCCTACTGCCAGCCTACCCATCTTGTCAAAGGAGTGGCTTGGCAGCAGTTTTGTACCTCTGGACATTTATTCTGGCAAACTTAGCAAGTGAGATTCTATTGCCTGGTGCTTTTGCAATAAAGTCCCAGTTGAGGCTTCCAACTGAGAGCAGTTTGCATAAGTTTCTGAATCTCTGCTTTGCAATCTTCACATCTCATTCCTTCTGATGAACATGAAGATTGCTCCTAGCGATACCTGAACCTAAAATGAACCGAAAATGTATTACAACTTTCAAGCTTGCCAGGCAGTGGAGGAGAAATTCACACCAATCCCAGCTCTCAGAACAGCTGTTGTGACAAGGTGATATTGCTAAGGAGTCTCAAAATAGAAGCCAAGGCAAATACTCTCCCTGTAAGGGTTCTGCTGTATTTTGCAGTCTCCAGCTGGAATCTAATTGCAATTTAAACCCAGAGCACAAAAAACACAGCATTTTCCACTTTTAAAGTTATTCTAAGGACTCAGAGAAAATTAAATAGTAAATCATAATCTAGATTTTCTTAGAGCCAACACGGATTCTCCAGAGATGTGGTAATTCTTTTATTCAGTTGAATTTAGTAAATCACTTCTAGTTAAAATAACAAGATGCCAAGGAAGATAACACTTTGTTTCATGTATTTCCCATAATGCTCTGTTTCAAAAATGATGGCAGTAGGTGCTAGGTACAGATGTAAAGGTAACAAACATTTTTCCAGAGATATCCATTATTTAAAACCATCTCTTAACTGAATGAGAGATGTGGAACAATTCCAGAAGTTCAACTATCTCAAATAATATTCTGATAATAAAGACAATTGACACAATTGTAATTATACTTGCTGCCTGTCTGCATTCCATTACAAGAGGGTTGAAGGTTGCTGTTGAAAGTATTGTGTGCACAGACTAATCCATGCAAACACAATATCCGTTTGTCTTGCATGAGTTTATTTACCCATTTATTTTTAAACCAAGCTATCTTATTTACATCCTTCTGTATTAACAAGGTGACATCTACATGCTTCATCACGGCTTTGTTTGATGTTTGTTGAGGAAATACCATGTTTCCCCTTCTTGATTATGTACCGGGGACTTATGTACTCGTCCAAGAGTAGATAAGTTGGGTTGGGGAGTTCTTTTTAGATCAGATTGCACTTCCTGTACCTGTATTTTAATCTTCTTCCAAATGTAAATTCAAATGATGTGGCTTTCCTCTGTAAAGAGTTATCTATGCAATCTCATGCAATTATTTTTTTTTGCACCATCTATGTTAGTATTTCTTATAGTTTCTTTAAATACGCACCTTTATCAGTATCCAGAAAAAGGATCATAAACCCATAACCAATCAGTTACCATGAAATCTGTTACCCTTCCAACCTTCCCAAACCACCAAGGCGTATGACCTTAAAACATAAACCATCTCTTCCTAATAAAGATTTCAAACATGGGTAGTTAGTTTTTCAAGTGTGCTCTTTTTCATGTGTCCTCATCTGCAGAATACACAGAGTAATGACGGATTTCCTACTGCTTCTCAACTGAGGTGTTTCTTCCTGGTGCGTGTCGAGCAGGAGACCTGGCTAACCTATTTAGGCGTAGCAGAAAGCCATTTGAATTGGTGTCACAGCAGCTGTAGCTGCAGGACAGCAAAGGCTAACTCAGCCTGCTGCAATAGGGAGAGCCTGAAACCTGGATTTGCAGAAAGGAAATGTCACCACTGACTAGCACTGGCTAGCAGAGATTTGCACATTAATCTTGCTTAGAGTTTTTCTCAGGACAGCTGGTAGAGCACACCTCAGGCTGTGCTGAGGTTCTTCAAAGTGCATGTGCTCTGACAATATGCTATATCCTGATAACGTGCCGTTTGATCTTGACTCATTTTAGCCATGACAGTCTGACTTTCAGCAATGAGACTGTTAAGACATCTGCCCATCAAAACGAGGTACAGTTTAGAAGAGAGGTGAGACCTCATATAAACATTTGCTCTCCTTTGCACAGAATTGCAGACATGAGATACTGCTGAGGTAGACATCACTACTTTGTCCACTTCTGGAACACTGCTTGTGGAAGGGGAAAGGAGAACCAACAAGACAGGTGAGAAGAGTTGCATGCTCCTTCTCTGCACTGCTTTGACCACCACCAAGTAAAAGACACTCTAAATCCAGGTGCAGACCGCGTAAGAGAGAAAGAGCGTCCTTGCTGGTGGTGACAGTTTGCCTGGATGTGAATTGCTCAGCGCACATAACATTTCCTGCATCATTCCCTCACTAGTGCACAGCAAATACACGTACTCCTGTGTGACCAGAGAGCTTCAGCGTTCTCTGCTTCTGAGTGACCAGCCTGAAATGGTACAATAGAATCTCATTTCAGATAAGAGATATTCTGCACTGTCTCCTTAAAAGTGTCTTATTTTGAAAATTCCACCTCTTGGCTGTCAGAAGTGTTTCATTTTGAAGTCCAGACACTGTTTTTAAAAGTTCATAAGCATTTAAATGCATAAGGAAACAGCAGTGCACACAAAAGGTTCCTCAAAATTTACCAGAATGTTTTATTTTCTCAGTTATCTCCTAGACACTCCTTACTAAAGATACTACTACAAAAAGTGATGATGAAAAGTAAGATTTAGCCAGAGCATATTTTGACATTCCTTTGAGATCATTTTAGGCATTTTCCTGTTTCGTAAAAGCATAATAAACTTTGTTAGAAGAAATTATGGGACTGTAACATGTGTCTTTGTTGAGCTACTTCATCTCTGCTCTGTTCATTTTTAATCTGTGCTCCTCTTCTAAGCTTATATTGGGATATACATTTTATTTGGTAATTGAGACTACGAAGCATAAGGGAAGATTTCAATTTAAAAATCTCAGCTTGCAATCCTTTCTACATAGTATAAGTTTGCCATTATAATAAAAATTTAAAACTTCTGATGCTTTTCTGAATGTTCTAGGTATAAAGATAAAGTGAGATGAACAAAGGAAGAGTAAGGTGGCTCTTCGTCTGTAGACCTGAAAAGGACAATTTTGTTTTGTAGCAACTTCAGAAATTTCAAGGGTGATGTTCATTCTGCTTTAGAACAAAAGCAAGATGTTGATATTATTTACACATAAATGTGACTTTTGAACTTTCTAACTGTAGAAGGGAATTTGCAAGTAGTTCTATGATCAGGACATTATCTGAAGATGCAAGAGATCCAGATAAGCTTGGGATCTACCTGACTGCACAAATCTCTTCATCTGAGTTTACTTTGAATTAAACAGACCTTGGCATCATACACACTGAACAGACTTTCTCTCTCCTCTTTCCTCCACAGGGAGAAATATCTAGGTCTGATCTGAAAACATGTATTTCACTATCATTAAGATTTTCAAGACCGCTCTAAAAATCTCCATTGAAAAAGAACAGAAGTGACTGAAGTCTACAAGTTATTTTTGCTTCAGTGAAACAAGATGATTGACAATTTGCTGCAATTAATCCAACTCATTCCAGTAACATTAAATATCTCAAAACAAGTTTCTGAAATAAGGCTTATTTTAGCTGAGTGAGCCTAATTACCTGTTCTGGATAAACGGAGTATTTAAAGATATCTCGGTTCCCTCTTTCACATAGCTACAGATACAAAAAAAAGTAAAATTCACAAAAATTTTGATCCATAAAAGAGGCATTTTATGCTGTGATTGTTATTTTTTACCATTATTACTAATAAAACATCTTGATCCCTTTTCTATTATCATCATGGCAACATTACTTCTCAGAGCTTCACCTCTAACTCTCCTGCTGTACAAGTAACAAATACCACAAGGAGTGGTGACACTGGTAGTTTTGTTAAGTATGAGCACTGTGCTGACATCTTAGATTCAGTAGAGGACTAACCTACTTTTGCACTGTAACTCTCCCTTTGATCATGATACATTCTCCATAGCAGTAGACCACAACCTTTTGCTCTCTTCATGCTCTAATGAGTGCTAAACTCATTTGTATTATTGCTTTAATATCATATGATGGCAATGGTAATAGCTTAATCAATCTGTACCTTTTCTTGACTGGTCACACTAGCTCTTTCCCATTCAAATGAATTCTGGGAGTTTAATTAAATTATCAGTTTTTAATGGAGCTTATTATTAGCCTTCTTTTTTTTTCCCCCTATAGACTCTTTTCTGAAATTGCCTTTCAAAAAATGTCACTGCAAGCAGAAGCCAGTAGAAACAGTGTTTTCAGATTAACAAAAAGATAAAGTTTCTGAGAAGTCAGCTGTGCTCACTTCCAGACCAATGAGATCATACTGAAAACATGAAACTGGAATGCATTATGCAAGCACTGCACTGTTTCCTTTACTGTACTCACTCAGTCAGGATTGTTGACTTCTTATATGGATTAAATAAGGAAGCAAACACAAGCGACAAGGCACTGACTTGACCCTGGATTTGTATCTTATCCTCAGGATCAGACAGGGGACATCACAAGTTTAGTTCCTCTATGCACAGATCTGAAAAAAAACGTATAATGATAGACAGGTCCTGAGCCCTAATTCCCAGTCTCTGCACTGAAGTGCATAAAATCAAAATATTCAGTGCAAACAGAGGCACTCAGAAGTGGCAGGAGGGTCACAGCACCTGGCCAGAATTCAGCTTGACTCCCCATGTCCATTCGGCTAGGTAAATGAAAAGAAAAACCTACAAAAGCTTAACTAGCCCAATTTTACTTTTGCCCATACTTCAAGATATCCCCCCTTCAAGATTATAGTTATTTCTAGCTACTTTTGAAACTGCAGAAATTGGAACAGAAATCCTGAAACACACCGGAGCTTACCATGACAGGTAAACAAGGGTTATTGTTCATCTGAACAATTACAAGACAATATACAAAATGGGCTTACAAGGGGGCCGCAAAGCCATGTGGTCCATTCCTCTATTCCAAGGCAGGAACATTCTAACCCAGGCAACTGCTAAGGCATTTATCTTCCTCATTTTAAGGGCCTCCTCAAAAAACCTTCTGAACTGATAGCTATTCAAATTACTGTTCCACTATGTTTCAGATTCCACCACCAAGCTTTCCTTACATCTGTGTAATTTAAACATGTTAATGCTTATCCATTACAAACTGGACACAGAGAACACTATGTTATTTACCTCTTTTTAGCCAGCCTTTAAATGTTTTGAGGGTTTTTGTATCTTATGCTTCCTGTCTCCTTTAGATTTTCTTACCTGACAGGAGGACCTTGAAGCAAAGCAAACAATAGTCCCACCAAAACCCAGCTATGCTATTGAAAATCCTGCTTATTCCACCTCCACTCAGCTAATGTAGCACCAAATGCTGCAGTCACTAAAGCAAAGCTAATCTATAGGCAAGACACTACATATCAGGACACAATTCATAAACACTGCATTTTGTAATCAAAGATAATACACAACTTCAAAAAATATGATCAAATAGATGCAAAACCAGCAACCCCCACTGCTTGCTTCTTCACTCAGTGTGTTACTCAAGTGCACGTCAAAGGGAGGCTGGAGAGCTGACGGGAGATATGGTTTGCCTTAATTTGTGGAAGTAGTCATGTCATAGCTTTGGTTACTAGCACAAGCATTTAATTCACACAGCTTCTTTCAGAGTTTGAAATACAACACACTGCAGCTGAAGGCCATTTCACAGTCAGTGTCAAACACAGTTTGCTGTATATGCGTGTGGGGATAATAAGGTTGGTTCCCATCACTTCATGTTGCCCAGGATCTATCATTTTAATGTGATGGACTGTGACACACGTCAAGTGAAGAGAGTGCTTGACACAGTGAACTAGACATTTTGAGATGCCTTTAAGTAAAAAACATGCATCTAACATCTCTAACAACATTAGGGTTTTGCTTTGAAAACTGCTCAGAGATTCTGAGACCTTTGGAGCTCATGGAAATGGATCTGAGCTCTGGACCCATTCGGGGGCCACAGAAACAAAGCACCTGCTCAGATACAAGAGTTTTAATCTGTTCTCTCAAGATGTTGTAATTGATAGATCACAAACCCTTTTATTCTGATGGACACACATCCTTGTACCTTGAACATTCTTAGAAGCATCGTCTGCAGCAAGACTTTATTATGATAATTGCAAAGGTACATTAGACTGTGTGGAGTCTGTGTCACAACGTTAAATTAAATTTCTCATTGGCTTCAAGGCTTGCTATCTGTAATTAGTGGCTTCTGTTCTTTATTACACTGATCAGTAGTGCAGTGCTATTCATCACCACAGTCTTAGTTAATTATCCTTGCTAATGATTTTCACTGTGAAAATAATCTACAGGTCCCATTTGCAAAGATTGCTTTGCATTGAAATTATTTGCTGGTAGGGCACCATTGTGAGCTGACAAGCTGTGGGTAGGGAGTTACTTATCCTGTAAGATGGTAGCTTAGTTGATGCAGTCAAGAGAGTAAAGTATTATAATTTCACAGTTTGGCATTAAGTTCGTGACTACTATCTACCAGATGTGTGAGAGGGTGGGAGCGAGATGTCACAGCAGCATGCTGAGGGGAGCTCAGCTGGAGGCGACAAAAATAGAAAAAGGAAGAATTTAAGCATCTCTGCAGTTTTAAGCAAGAGCTGCTAGTGACTATTGCTGGTCTTCTAATAACAGCCATACCTGCATGTGACAGAAAGGATAGCACGTGTTCTGAAACTTAAAGCAGAGGGGTTCTCTCTGTGCTGAGCGATTTTTATTCTGCAGATGGGAGATTTAGCCAACAATGTGGTTTGGCAGAGGTTGGGCATATCTCAGAAAACTGAGATGTGGCCATTCTTTCTCAAGCTGGAGGAAACAGGCATGGAAAACAGAGCCATGCTTGTATCTTTATACAAATACAGGTGACAGAAGATCCTTGAAAAAGGGAAAGTCATCTGTCAGAATCAAACCAGTTTTGTTTAACAATTGCTTTTGATTACCTAAAACTCTTAATAGCTATAAAAATCCAAGGATGAAATTTCTCAAGCAATGAAAATACCAGACTGAAATTAAACAACAGCAGCCTGCCACCTGCCTTTCGCACTTAGTATTTGTTCTGCACTGGGAGATACAAACACAGCACACACACATTAATTTACGGTGCACTCAGCACATGCCGTACCCTCAAATAATCAAACTAAAGCAGTAAGGGGAAAAGGTGAAAGGACTGTCACAAAGCTGATGCCATTTGTCTCTGGAAAATGTTAAAGGAAATATGAGATCACCACTATTACAGGGGCTATCAGAAATCATATACAATTCACTAAGATAATAGTGAAAGAACCCAATGATGGGGGAGAAAAAAAAGAAGGACAAAAGTTAGTAACAGAAGCTTTTCAGAAGTAAGGTGTCTCTCTCGTGACTTTACTGAGTAAATGTGAAGTCAGCTGTTAAAATGTACATATAGAAGTGAGAAGAGGGATGACACTGGAGCAGAACGGCTCCAGCTCTAGCAGCCTCTGTCAAGGAGAGCCTGGGATATTTGATTCTTGTCACAGGTACTGCCAGGCTGCAGGCAGCAGCATGGATCTTCGTGGGGTATCACGTACTTATTCAACCATGGCAAGACTCCTACAAACCGTAAGATTTGTATCCAGCAGAAATTCCCAGAGCAGGAGTTCTCAGCTCGTAACAGGGGAAAACCCTTTTCCTATGAAATGGAGATGCAAAGGGTGCAAAACACAGGAGTATGGTTTAGAACTTGAAGCTCATGTAACAATTAACATCTGTTAGTAATTATCATTAAATACCTTTAGAACTAACCTTTTAAAGTTAAAGCAAAACAGCAAACCTTTCCTCTCTATTTCTACTGAATCTTACTGCATACACTCATTTGGTTTTGCCTCCCATAAAAATCAGCTTTCATTCATAACACGCCACATCTACTGCATACAAACTACAGAAACTCTACCACATTGCAGGGTGCCAGGGACTGAGAAGCCCTACCCTAAAACTTAGTGCTCCACAAATACAGGCAGTAAAACAGCTACATGTGGTAGTGAGGTTTTCACTAGCACAGATGTGAAATTCCTGCAATTAGTTATTTTCTTTATTGTAGAGCACATTATGGAAAAATCTTCCTTTCTGTCTCTGAACCTTGAGGATCAGGGACTTTACTCTGTAGAGGTTTGGGCGAGCACACAACTGTAGTAGCCTTCTTATGGCAAGGAGCAATTGCAAGAGCCCATTTTTAATCCCCAGGGGTGTTGAAGGCGTTAGAGGGGGGTAACTTTTTGGTGCACCTCTGCAACAATTTCAGCCTGGAATAGGCAGTGCCTTGAATTCTAAGTCTGTCCAGCGCCCAAACCAACAGCTTGGGTCAGGTGCTTGATCTTCCCCTTTGAAAAATACGCTGAAATAAATATGTTTATAGTTCTATATGTTTTCTCTCTTCAACTGCTGGGAGCCAAATGAAGTGTGATGTTGATTTCAATCTGCTTTGCATAAAATACACAAAACAGACCTTTACATTTCCAGTGCTGGAAATGGCACCGAATGAAAGCTGCTTTCAGCAGAGGCTCAGTCTGCATCTCCCTGGTAACTGGTTTATTGTGACTTTC